>PISW01007341.1:53836-91832 GCA_004023785.1 Mungos mungo
AAAACATGGAAAGAGCCTAAATGTCCATCACCTGACGAATGGATCAAGAAGATGTGGTATATATACACGATGGAGTACTACATGGCAATGAGAGGGAATGACATATGGCCATTTGTAGGAAAGTGGATGGACCTTGAGGGTGTCATGCTGAGCGAAGTAAGCCAGGCAGAGAAGGACAGAAACCATATGTTTGCACTCAAAGGTCTAACAGGAAAACAGGAGATACCCAATGGAGAACCAGGGGGAGCGGAGGAGGGAGAGAGACTTGGGGAGAGAGAGGGATGCAAAACTTGAGAGACTATTGAATACTGAAAATGAACTGAGGGTTGAAGGGGAAGGGGGAGGGGGGAAAAGAGGTGGTGGTGATGGTGGAGGGCACTTATGGGGAAGAGCACTGGGTGTTGTATGGAAAATAATTTGACAACAAAATATTATGGAAAAAAAGAAAAAGGAAAAAAAAGAATTAATATTGAGCTTTAAAATGCTAAAAAATAAAAAAATAAAAGTAATCTTTTGGGATCCCTGAGTAGCTCAGTCAGTTAAGCGTCCAACTCAGCTCAGGTCTTGATCTCAGAGTCATGAGTTCAAGCCCCACATTAGGCTCCTTGTGAAGACTGTGTAAAAAAAAAAAAAGTAATCTTTTTCTTTCTGGCAGTTTTAAGGATTTGTCTACAATGACACCATGATATATCCTTTATATTTATCCTGACTAAGATTCCTTGGGATTTTTTTTTAATTTTTTTTTAAATGTTTTATTTATTTTTGATACAGAGAGAGACAGAGCATGAGAGGGGGAGGGGGAGAGAGAGTGGGAGACACAGAACCGGAAGCAGGCTCCAGGCTCTGAGCTAGCTGTCAGCACAGAGCCTGACGCGGGGCTCGAACCCACGAACATGAGATCTGACCTGAACCGAAGTTGGAGGCTTAACCGACTGAGCCACCCAGGCGCCCCACCTTGGGATTTTTTATGTACATATATTAATGTTTCTTGGGGAAATTGTCAGCAATTATTTTTTCAATTATTATTGATAAGTATTATAATTTTGAGCAATTATTTTATTCTTGAGGTTCTTGTTGCTATTCCTTCCAAAATTCCAACTTGAACTTTCTAATTATACCCTCTCTTTATATTGTTTTCTTATTACCTTTTGCCTTTATGTGCCTCATTTTGTATTTTCCTCTAACTAATCTTATAGTTTACTAATTTTCTCTTCAACTATATCTAATTTGTTATTAAATCTACACATGGAATTTTAATTAAGTTACTGGATTTTATGTTCTAGAGTTTATTTTGTTTTCATTTAAATCTGTTTTGCACTTTTTATGGTTTCCAATAATCTGCTAGATTTTTCAAACTTATCTTTTCTCTTCTTAAAAATAGTTAAGTACAGTTGCTATAGAGTGTCTCACTGATCATTCTCATATCTGATATTCTTATGGGGGTGTGTGTTATTTCTTATTTTCACTGGTTCTTTCTCAGGTGAATGTGTACCTTCAGGTGCTTAGTTCTTTGTTTTGTTGGGTTTTTTAACTGTGTGTTTGACATTGTATTTTTTTAATTATTAGTAGAAATATTTGGAAGCCAAAATTGATTGTTACTTTTCAGATTTAATTTTTATTTGATTCTTCCACACTTTGAGGCACTATCATTTCATTATCCCTTATTCCAAATTCAGAACATCCGATTTCTTAGTCCCCCAGATGACCCAGAACTGGGCCATCGTTCATGAGAGGGCTGTCTCATTTCTGTTTCACCCTAATTTCTAGGATGAGCAGTTCTGCTGGGACTGAGACCACAGCACGGCAGGTTTTATCTGGTGGGCTCAGGGCTCCACCCTCAGGGCTGGAAAGGTGCTGCTCACTCTCTTAACCGTATTTCAGATTTTCATTTGTTCCTTGATCAAAAGAAGTCCCAGTGGCAACCTCACCTCTTGGATTTTCATCTTCTCCTGAATCTTGACCCACTAATTCCTCTCATTAACTCTTTAATGCTTTTGAGAAAAATTTTTAATGTCATTTAATTGTGTGGTGGTTATTTTCAGTGAGATGATTGGTATAAATTACCACAACCCTATCAACAGAATCTCTTTTGCCATGTCAAGCGATGTTATTCATCTTTCCGTCCTCGCTATGCACTACGGCATCAGGTACGGTGCTGGTCTGGTGTATCATGAGGGTGAGAGTTAAAAGCGACTGTTGTCCAGTATTGGATAAAAGTCTAGCAAGAAGAAACTTTCAGCTTCTTCCACCCAACTGGTGTTCCTTCCCTGGGCCCCACCCCTTTTCTGTGCCACTTGTCCCTCAGCGCTTTCCCTCTGCTCTCCCGTGTTCTTCTTGCCTCTAAAACCAGTTCATCTACAAATGACTCTTGAGTCCATTCTTGTTGTTTCATATTTTCCATCTTAAAAAAAAATCAAAAGTATTCTTTTTCTATATGGATTCAAATGACTCTTAATTTCTTTTTCTAGAAAAGAAAGGTCCAATTGCATTAAACTAAGAAAGACTTTGAGAAACTATGTGAAATGAGAGATTCATCATGCTGACATTAACTGGGAGGGTGTCCAAAGCACACAGAAGAGTAAATACACTTAAGATGATTTTTTTATGTTAAAATCATAATAATCACATTCGCCGTGTCCTCTTTGTTGAGGTTTAAAGTGTCAGGTTAAAAGTAATTAAGCTTTACATTCAATACAAAAATGTATTCAGAAACTGTCATGTCTCAACTCTGTCTTTATTTTTATGGCTTTATAGCCAGAACTGGCCTGTCATAAAAGTAAGACACTTCATTGTAAATATCTCCATTCCTCACCTCCTCACTTGCTCAGTGACCTTCTCAGTGGAGTATCTGTAAACTCCATTCTCATAAAAGTCCAAAAGGATGCAAAAAACACAAGTTTGAGTTTATTAAAGTAAAACCCAAAACAAAATCCCTACATTCTTCTCTTTCAGATCTTTTCAAAGAACCAATAGCCTTCATTCCCACAAACTGCTGCTGTATCTCCATTCCAATGAAAACAAACAAGCTTTAACTGAAAAATCTTAAAGTCCATGGCAAACAATACGTCAGGTAATTTCCCTCATAGAGACACAAACTTGTAAATAAAGAGGTCAAGCAGTCAGTTTCAAGGGACATTCTTCCCTCCTATAATCTCCATCAGCTTTCCCCTCAATGTCCACCCTGTCCACCCCCAACATCATACTACCTCCCGCAATCAATAAACAACCTCAGTAATATGAGCTGTTTGCCATGGACACAAGTATGTGTATAGATAGAGGGGTAGAGAGAGATGGAGACAGAAACAGAGACAGACACGCAGAGATGAGGTGGGGGAAGAGAAAGCAATAAAGCAAATACAGTGAAGTGTTAAACTGGGGAATCTGGCTGATCTGTGGAATTCTTTGTACTCTTCTTGCAACTTCTCTATAAATCACAAATTACTTCAAGAAAGAAAGTAAAAACGAAACCAAAAACAACAACAAAAGATTCTAAGGCTTTGCTTTCAATTTGTGAGCTGGAGACACCCAATCTCCACTCTCTAGCTCCTTTTTAAATAAGTCACCACAAACAGCCTCGCGACCTCAGGGAAGTCACAAAGCAGTTGTCTGTGTCACAGGCTTTTTTTTTTACGTCATTATCGTCATTGTCCTTCCTGAAGTCTTCTCCTGCCGCCATGATCAAACTTGGGTGTTTTTCAAGTGTCTGTCAGTGGGAAGCGAACAAATCATCTTTCCAGGTAGGGAGCCTCTGCGCCTGAAAAAGAAGTTGAGAATTGACAGTTACTTTGTAAGAGAGAAACCAAATCCCCTGAGGGCTCCCCGGAAGACAAGGTGTGTGTTAACCTCTCATTAATGTTCAATGGATACATGTCAAGGGATGAAAAAAAAAGGAACATGCATTTGTGCCAAAAATGTCACAAAACATACAGATGTGTCTACACTGTGGCTTGGATGCTGTCCCCTCCGGCCTGATCTCACTCAGTTTGGGCTCTTTTACCAGCTCCGCATCCTGCTTCTGCTCTGTCCCGCGGCCACGTTCAAGTCCATGCTGGTCTGCTCCCTTTAGACCATGGGAACTTTAGACACCTATCCTAACTCCAGAGAGAGTTTTATTTCCTTACTTGAAAATTCTCACATTTTCGTGTTTCGTGCACAAAAACCTCTTAGCCTCAACTTCAGAGACTTCATAAACTTATTTTTGCCCCAGTTCTTTCTACTGCACAAATTCATCAACTACATGACTTGATGGAGGTGGAATTGTCTCCAAGTCAAACACACTCAGCAAAACGCAAGATGTTTGCTAAGCCCCCCTGAGGTGGGTGGAGGGGTTATAGACCCTCCTGGGTTCAGAAAGGAAAAACCATATCCTCCATGTTGAAGCTGTCTGTAAGATTATTCCTTATTTCTCACATTTGTTCTTTGCTTACTTTCTGTCTTTCCGATGGCTGTGGTTAAAACACAGCCGTTTGCTAAATGTTTGCCTTATTGGACCTTTAAGATTTCATATTTTATTTACTTATATATGTGAGTTATAGTCATTCAACAAAATGTATCAAGTGTCTGCAATACAGCTGGCACGAGGGTTGAAAATGCAGGGGTCAACCTTGGACAAGATATAGTTCCTGCTGACCACGGCACATCTGGTCTTGGAAGTCAGTGCTTCAGGGAGTATTTGGTGGCCTATCATATATTAGCATATGATAAGTATCAGCTCAAATGATGCAAATTAACCCTCTATGCCCACCTAACACAATGTAGCTTTTTATATGATGAATGAAAAATTTAATGACCACCTACAAAGTGAAGGTCATTGTACCAATGACCCGCAGGAGTAGGGGGGTTCAAACTGTCTTGGAGGATATAAGACATAAATGTGTGAAAAAGTAATGAATAATTTACGGAAGCCTATGATCTAGGAGCATCCACTTCTTTGAAAGGAGCAGACTGTGAAGACAAGGCAGCTCTCTGGGCAGAATTCCAGATACTGTCACCCAGTGTGGGAGAGGTGTCCAGACAAATTTCCCCATGCTCTTCAAATCACAGCATACAGGCCACTACCCACAGCACGTTCCTCCCAAAGACACAGTGCACGGTGCAAGGCCCGCCCAAAATGGGTCAGACTCCATTAGTAGGTCGGGAGGGTTGTCAGAGCCCATACATTGCATGGAAAATGGGGGTGGGGGGTCTCTGAGCTCCTGGAACAACCCAGGGAGGCCCCTCACGTGCCCACTGCCGTCTGTGTGCCATGCTTGCCAACCACTGGGTGGGGCAGTTGAAAAAGGAGTAACTCATAGCCTCCCAGGTTGGTATAGACGCCAGATAAGGTGCCACACTCACTATTGTACTTTCTTCACTCTTGTCCCCACCAAAAGAAGCAACTGATGCCAGCCCGAGGCGCTGCTATTGTCACTAGTGTCCCCATCGTGCCATGCTACCTGGATGCTGGCCTGATGGCCCTGCCCAGGCTTCCATGCCCACTGCGGGCACATCCTCAGGCCTAGACTCCCAGGTGGACCTCAGAGCACTGTGAGTGGCACACCAGGCTGTGGTCAGTACAGTCCATCCTTCAGAGGAGCTGCTGTCACCAAGTCAGTCACTCCTCTCTTAGGATGAGTCTTCACTGAGGACTTTTCCTGGTCCCCCTGTGAGCTTGCCTTGCTGGACTTCAGACCCATCCAAATATTGACTCCTGAGCGGAGACAGGTAAGACTCCAAAGAAACCCCCTGCCTCACAGGCATTGGCAGCAGCTTGTGACCTAGCCCTTGACCAGAAACCACAGAGAGCCCAGCTGTGAGCATCAGGCACACGGACACCAGGCTCGTGTTGGAGAGGGCCAGGACAGAGATACATCTCGAGAGCTTAGATTCATGTTCCTGCTGAAGAATTTCCTAGCCCAGATTATTTCTTGGGCAAAACTTACACCAAGCTGATTAAATTTCCCACAGTGTCAAGACCTGGGCATGAGCTCCCCAAACCAGGCGCCAGGTGGAAACTTGGGGAAGGAGAGAATTGAGCAAATAAACAAAGACTCGAGATGCTTCCACCCTGTCGGGGGGTGGGGGGGGCGGGCACTCCTGGGCCTGCCGTGGCCCAGGCAGGCAGGACATCAGAGCATGCGCAGGTACGGAGGTCTGGATCTGCTGACCCAGGCTCGGGGTCTGCCCCGGGGAGTGCCAGGGAGGCAGGTCCTGAGTGTGCATTTATGAGGCTGCCTGCCCAGTCTCAGATCACCTCTTTGGGGGCCTTCTTGGCCCCAGGCTGGAGCAGTAGGCAGGGAGCCAGTGCTCCCAGTCAGGGGAAGCCTGGTAAAGACCTCCAGCAGGGCGCCAGACTCCTTTGCGCAGTTCTTTTTCCTTCAGGAAAGCAGACTCTCCTGGAATAACTAAGCCAACATGAGCTCCTGCTCCACCCTCCCGAGGCTGGCCAGGCATCCCAAGCCCTGTGCCCATAGCTCTCTCCTTGACCGTTACCTCATCCCCAAGCCCGTGAGCCAGGCCTCCTGAGCGAGCGTGGCAGGATCGGAAAGGAAAGGCAAAGTTTCTGGAACAGGGAAAAGACTTCACATGACAAGGGTATGCCCTTCCCTCATGGGCCCCTCCAGGACACCTCCCCCTGCAGCATGAGGACCTTCCCACCCCACCCCCTGGGGCAGCAGCACAGCTAGACTGAGACGCCCCAGCAGGGAGCCCCAGCCTGGGTGCCCCAGTGTGACCTGGGGAACATGTTCATAACACAGAAGCTCAAACACCCTACTCACTGCCTGACCTCCTGCATCCCAATCTCCAGCTGGGGGCCTGGGGTGGAGAAGAAGGCGTGCCGCATTTTCAGAAGCCCCTCAAAAGACTTTTAGAAGCTCCCATATCTTCCTGGTGAAAGGTCTCTGCGCTCTGGTGTATAAAGTCTGCAGAATGTGAGCAGACACACCACCCCCGCCCTCACAGAACTCTCCAGCCTTCTCCTGACTCCTGTCCACACCACCTCACGCAGAACGAGGCTTCTGAAAAGATGAGAAAAGGGGGGGAGGCAGGAACACAGGGCTTCACCCAGCTGCGGGCCAACAAACGGCACAGGACAAGCATGGTCTGGAGGCGACTGCCAAGGAGGTAGAGTGTTGAGGCCAGAGTTGCAGTGATGAGGCTTCTTTCAGGTTGGAAGAGGCACCGGCAAGCTTCCGAGGTTGAGGACCCTCTCTCTGGGAGAAAGGTTATGAGCTATGCAGGTTGCCAGGGGCCATCCCAGCAGGTCCACAGGCTCTACCAGACTTATTCCAGAGACACACGCTCGGGCTCACAGACTTTACCAGCGTGGTAGATCCATGCTGAGAGCCCCGAATAAAGGTGGGGTAGGGCTTTTATGAGTTTGGGAAGGGGGAGTTACAGGAAATTGTGACATAGGTACAGTGATCCAATTATTATTATACAATATTATTGACAGCAGGCTTAACCATTCACATTGCCTAGAGTATTTGTTACTTTTGGCGGGACCCAATCACAACATTTAGAGTACTGACCAATCACAGAGTGGGCCCAGGACCCTCACGTAGGGCGTGACTAGTCTTAACCTCCATCTTTAGGCCTGCCCTTAGAAATGTTAAAGGTGTTAGCTGGCCTTTCCTGATTGGGTGTTACAGGGTGGCCCTTCCTGCCTTGGGCAACGTGTGCCCTTCTGTTGTCTCATGGAGTCAGTTTCAGACCTGCGTCCTTACAAAACTATATAACATTATGTGCCAACTATACTCCAGTTAAAATAAATATAAATAAATAAACAGAATAAAAATAAATTATATCTTTTATTTAAGAAAAAAGAACAGTCCCACCAGACTCTGTAGGCAACAAAAATATTTCCTTGGGTCTAGTATCTTTGAGAGAAGTCTTCCCTTTAGATACTGCTGAAATTATGTGTCTGTGGCAGCAAATTTATAAAACTGCGAAGCATTCACCAGAGTCCCGTCTTCCTTGCCTACCAGCCATGCTGCTCGGTGAGAACGTGATATCCAAGCCCCAGCAATAGAAAAGCTTTGCTTAGAGTCATTGTTTCACTGCCAAACTGAAATATCCTCTCCTGGCTTTATATCCTTGTGTTTTTAAAGATACGGCCTTAACTAGGGTTCTCCACAGATACAGAACCAATAAGATACATATGTTAAGAGACTTAGCTTAAGGAATTGGCTCAGGGCAGCTGGGTGCCTCAGTTGGTTAAGCGGTTAAGCGTTCGACTTCGGCTCAGGTCATGATCTCACAATTCGTGAGTTGAAGCCCCACATTGGGCTCCGTGCTGACAGCTCAGAGCCTGGACCCTGCTTCAGATTCTGTCTCCCTCTCTCTCTGCCCCTTTCCTGCTCACGTTCTCTCTCTATCTCTCTTAAAAAATAAATAAACATGAAAAAAATTTTAAAGGAATTGGCTCATCGATCATGGGGGCTGATGAGCCTGAAATTTGTGGGGCAGACTTGTAGGCTGGAAACTCAGGCAGGGTTCCATGTTATACTCTTGAGGCAGAATTCCTTCCTCTTGGGGAAACCTCAGGTTTTGCTCTTAGACTTACAAAGCCTTCAACTGATTGGTTGAGAGCCACTCACCTTACAGAGGGGAATCTTCTTACTGAAAGTGAGTTTACCCTAGATGTGAATCACATCTACAGAATACCTGACAGCAACGTCTAGACTAATGTTTGGCACAACAACCAGGCATCATAGTCTGGCTAAGCTGACATCAAACTTAACCATCACAACTACTTTTCTAAACAAACAAGACAGAAAAGGGTGTGTTTGAAAAATATTTATATTTCAAATGCTCTTGAACAAATGTACCTCAAAATATTGCCGTCTGACCTGCCAGGCTGATATGTGGACTCTTTGGTGCCCCCTCTCGGCTACCTCTGGAGAAAAGGACTTTGTCCCCTATGTGGCCTGCCACACCACACGTGCATGGGGATTTGGAAGTAGAAGATGCAGAGCCCAGTTTAAGAACCCGCTCATGATGCAGAAAGTTTGCCTGTACGCATTACATTGGACACTCTTCGTAGCCACCAATCAGAGCTCTGTCCTGTTGTCACCAGGTGACCTAACACCAGAAACTCTTCCCAACCAGACGCTGAGGAGATAAAATGTCCTCACCTTAGGTGGGAAGAGAGATGACGTCAATCCCAGCACCAGAGGGCCACGTGACACTAGCTGGGACCTGGTTACTCCTAACAAGCACTTGTCCCTGAAATTCACTGCACCGATAAAGCAGGACAGAGAATGCCATTCCCTCCCTGTTCCCCCTGTGAGCCTCTACAGATGACCCGACAGGAGGCCAAGCTAGAACCATGGAGAAGTAAGTTCAGGCCATTTTATTCTAATGTTCTTCGCACTGTGCTCATGAAGAAGGTTGGGGAATATGGCCTGGGGGGCAGGTGGGAATCTAGGAGGCCATGCAAACATTTTGAGAACACTCAGCCAAGCAGGAGCATCTTCATTTACAGGACCATCCTAGGTGGACAACTGAATGAGCAAAGACTATTCCAGAGACAGTTCCCAGGGGATCAAAATTGATCGGGGGTAGGGGTGGGGGGGGGCAGGTTCCACCACTCACAGAAGCTGCCCTCTCAGCCTCAGGCAGGCTAACATCCCCTCTCCCCAAGACAGTAGGCTCCTTCCCAGAGGAAGGCTCTGCTTGGTGGCCCTGAAGGACCCTCCATCAGAGTGATGGTTCTTTGGACGTGAACAGGTCTCATTGGGCCCGACACCACTTACTGTTTCTGTCCTGCTGAGGGGTGGGACACCCTGCTGTGGCCACTGAGCCTGCTCTGGGTGCAAATCCCCACCCCAACAGCCAGAGAGTGCCAGCCATGAGCATCCAAAGAATCCAGGTGGAGCAAGAGCCCGTATTGCCCATCCTTCAAAGGGTGGAAAATGGGAGCTCTTGGGCAAGGTTAACCAGAGAGATTAACCTTTCTGAGCACATTTCCTCAGCTGTCTGCCCACTTCAGTGCGGTCTGGAAGGCCAGGCAAGCAGCGCACGGGAAGTGATTTGGGAGAGAACCTTGAAACTAACACGGGCCATGCAGGTATCAATATACTGTCATCTTAACTAGACAGGGTAGGTTTAGGTTAACTGGGTAAATTGTTCCCTAAAGAGAAAAACTCGATCGAGATAATCATCTTAGAGCACAAAAGCTATCCGGGCGCACAGCTGGCACATTTTTCAGATATTCTGGTGTTGTTAAGAGGAGCTCTGCCCAAGCTGACCCGCTCCTCCCCAGCTTGCTCTCTGTAAGCTATTTAACATTTTTTTAATGTTTATTTATTTTTGAGAGAGAGACAGAGCACGAGCAGGGGAGAGACAGAGACAGAGGAAGGCACAGAATCTGAAACAGGATCCCGTCTCCAAGCTGCCAGCACAGAGCCTGATGCGGGCTCAAACTCACCGGGAGATCATGACCTGAGCTGAAGTCAGACACTTAACTGACTGAGCCACCCAGGCGCCCCTAAGCTATTTTATAAATTCCTCTCCTCTACTAGACCAGCTACCTTTCTCCTTCAGCCACTTCTTCTGAAGGTGTGTTTAGATCTCCTGCCACTGTTTTCTCCTCTCTGGCGTTCTTTGTACTTAAAGGTTTGCAGGTTCTTCCTAACCTTTTACAAGGGCTTCATTGTAAAGACGGGTATATTCATGCAGCTCATCTGCCGTAAAGCGTCACCTTGATGTGTTACACCTGATTTCTGATTCCATGGCACAGGTATGATTACTGCATGGATTTTCAGGGAATTTCTGCTGGTGTGAGTGAGAGTGATTTCAGGAACCATTGCATAACCCAGACAGGATCCATCTGCGTTCTCTCAGCCAGGAGAAGATGGCTCCAGAAAATGCCAGTCTCTAATGACTTAGTCAAGAGGGTCTTACCTCGACAGCAGGCAGGCAGTGCTACAGGAGTTAGAGCCCATTAACCCTGCTATGCAGTAAAACTCCTCTTCCAGTCATTCCTGCCCGATCCCTTACTCCACCATCACTGGTGCAGACAAGCGCTCTCCCCTGGAACCCCTTTTCTTCACTTATTGGTTGTCCATTGATTCGATTAACTTTTACCGAGCACCCACTATGTGCTGGCTACCGTGCTATGGATCATGGGTACAAAAATAGTGTAAGATAGGATATTTGCTACCATAGAATAAACATTGTAGCTGGAGAGACAGACAAATTAGCACATAATGCGGTCCCTGTGGTGGCACAGCGGTTGGAAATTTCTACCTGGAGTGGCTGAGGAAGACTTTAAAGAGAAATGTCCTTGAAGAATGAGTCAGACTGAACCAGGCAGGGAAAGCAAAGTAACAGTGAACAGAGAAGGGGGTAGAAAAAGCCAAAGACCCCTGAGAGAAGCTCATATCGCCGTGGTATGAATTCCAGTGCGTAGTTTAATAAGATCTCTCCAGTGAGAAACACAGTGCTGGAGGCTTCAGAAGTAGAATAGTTACATATCAATAAACACAATGTGTAGAAACGGAAAACCATAAACTCCGCATTCTTACATTCAGTTTTGGTTATGAATATAGTCAAAAGCAAAGGCCACAAATTTCAACAGAACTTGAGAGAATGACAGAGCTGTTGTCACAAGTATTTTGAAAATATACTGAAGTACTGAACTTGCCAGCGCATCTTATTATAAAGTTATCACAGAAGGTGAAAACATTTACAAGTCAGACGCTTCAAAGACACTCCAGGAAAGAAATGCTAACCAGTTGGACAAATTCTTATTCTGCATAGTGTCAAGCTGAATCTAGGCTGATTTGTTTCCTGGAAATTCTCCTGTGACAATCCATTTTTAAATTCTAAAAGCCTTATCATCGTTTCCTCTGGAATGTAACCCTTAACCTCTAGGCTATGCTTGCCTTGCACAGTTCTTATGGAAAACTGCTTTTACTTGCTATTTTATTTTCTAGCAAATTGTATTTGTTATATTTATTGTAGAGCATACAATAGTTAACTCGTCCAAATTATAATGTACACATCGGTGCTACGGTGATTAGATCACTCTCATGATCTAACTAATTTTATTCTGGAAAGCTCATCTGTATACAATTGGCTTGACTTTACTTATGCATCAGAAACTATTAGGAGTCTATGTTGGTTTTCAGCCAAAGGCTTATTTGAGAAATAGACTGGACTCTGATCAGGGTCATTCCTTTGAAAACAATGCAAAGTGAGTTTTGCACAACACAAATATGTAAAAAGTTCAGGTGACGAAGGTCAAAGGCTAATTTAGCAAGCAACTCTGAGTTATACAGGCTTCTTCCTAGCTGAGACCTTCTATGTATACATTGTTCAGCTCTGCTCAACTCTCTTGACAGGTGCTTGCTCAGGCCTTAGCTGCGTGAGGATTAACCTTACTGTGGGAAGGGAGTTGTTTCTGAAGATCTATCTGTCCTTTGCCATCTCTGGCTGCTCAGCCAGAAGAAAGAAACTAAAAGTTGTTTGCATCACAAGGCAACACGACCATCTGGTTACTGCTAGATTCCCAACACCTGTAGCGGCGACTGGCACAGTGGAAGGTACGCAATAAATATTTGTTGATTGAATAAACCCTAATGAATAAACTAATTCCAACGTGCATTTCCTGTGGCACGCACTGAACTGTAGAAAATGTCTTGGTTTCTTTTTATTCCATGACACACACAACCCCAGCCTACCATGATGAAGAAAGCATTGTATAATGGAATTACCATCTCACTGGAGGAAGTGGAAACATAACTTATATAATCAAAAAATACCACCAGTTATAATCATTAATCTCCCTCATTTTACTAATAATGACAAACAACCCCAGAGAGAGGACATGGTTGCCTATGGCTTTCTTTTTCTCCACTCATGGAACACTTGCTGTGAACCAGACACTAGGTCAAATCCGGGGACTGGCACAGAGGACCGACAAAGCCCCACCCTCATAGAGCTCACTGTCCAGTGAGGACAGAGGTATTCAAACACTGGTCCTCAAACCAGGCCAGGCCTAGCACACTAGGATCCCCCTGGAAGTCTTATTAAAAGTAGAGAGTAGGGACGCCCAGGAGGATCAGTTTGTTGAAGGTGTGACTCTTAAGTTTAGCTCAGGTTGTGATTCCAGAGTGGTGGGAGCATGGAGTCTGCTTAAGATTCTCTTTTTCTCCCTCCCTGTCTCTCTCTCTCTCTCTCTCTCTCTCTCTCTCTCTCTCTCTCTCTCCCCCTCTGCCCCTCTCTTAGGCTTGCACTCACTTGCTCTTTCTCAAATAAAATTTTAAAAGAAAGTAGAGAATATCCATCAAGGAATGCCAAAGGTAGTGGAAGATGGTGGTCAAGATCACAGGAACTAATACTGTCTCAATGTCTCTTTCTACAAGATACTTATTAATTACAAAGTTACAGGATACTTATTAATTTACCAAATAAATCACTTTACTGTTGAGAAACCTGACAGGGATCACCTTACCCAATAACCAAAGTTGCCAATGCCAGGATGGAGCTAATCAATTGCAGGGCCCTCTAGACTTGATGCATAGAGAAAGACACATCATCACTCCTGTGGGATGATGGATGGCCCAGAGAGCATAACCCAAATCCAGTCATGAGGAATCATTAGACACACCCAAACTGAGGGACATGTTGCAAAATCACTGACCTGTACTCTTTAAAAATACCAATATTGTGAAAAGTAAACAAAGCCTCAGGAACTGTTCCAGGTTAAGAGAGGCTAACAAGCTATGACAATGGAATGCAAGACCTTGGATTTACCTTTTCTGTAAATATTGTTGGACCATTGGAAAAGTCTGAATAAAGTTTGTAAATTAAACAATAGTATTATATTGATGTTAATTTTCTGGTTTTGATTATTATATTGTGTATTTATGAGATGTCTTAGATTTTGAGAAACAGGGATATTTAAGGGTAAAGAGGCATCATGTCTCATGTCTGTAACTTTCTCTTAAATGGTTCAGAAAAAACTTAAACATGCATAAGCATACATGTGGGCATGCGTGCGTGCGGGTGTGTGTGTGTGTGTGTGTGTGTGTGTGTGTTGAGAGAATGCAAACACTCAGGTCACCTAGGTGAGTTATTCAGAAATTCTTCATATGATTCTTACATTTTTTTCTGTGACTTTTAAATTATTGTCAATTTACTTGGGCTCTTCCCTGGGAAATTTTGATTCAGTAAACTTGGGATGAGTCTAGGTGGTTTTAATTTTAATAAGCACCCAAGTAATTCTGGTGCAGCTTGCCTAGAAAGGGATTTGGGAAACAGCATGTCCTGAGAGTTGCCTAGAATCACATAGCTATTCAGGGACCGAGCAAGACCAGACTACATCTTCCCTTCCCATCCAGGCCTCCTTCCACTATATTATATGCTTCATTAAATTAAAATTAGGCACACAGTTAAGATTATTTCCGCCAATGGGCATCAATAACACACTGCTCTCTCAAGCTCTTTCCTTGAAAATGGCTCCTGCTGTGGGAATGGTGGGCAGTGAATATACTCCAAAGGCAGTAGAGGAGGTGAGGAGCTTCTGATTGCCTGGGTCCAGCTCACAGGTCAACCAGTAGTCATGCCCTCATAATGACCTTCTCCAACAAAGGGTCAGAGATCATAGCTACAGATGGCTACCTTATTCACTGCAATGAAAAATCGACACAAAACCAGGGGTCATGGTACCCTCATCCATGTCCATTAGGTCACACTAGCCTGAAACAACAGTTATTTTCCCAGTGATCTGTGGGGTAAAGGCTGTCTGCGTGTGTGTGTGTGTGTGTGTGTGTGTGTGTGTGTTTGTGTACCAGAAATCCTTGCATTCAGAAACATCACTATGTACTAGGCTTGTACAAAGAAAGAGCAATCTATCAAGCACCTTGTTGGACCTCAAATTCTCAGGTTCACATTTCACTAAAAAAAAAAAGAAAAAAGAAAAAAAGAAAAGAAAAAGATTGGAGTCTTATCAACCCAGGAGGACTCTACTTCCATCTGTATAAAATATGATTCAAAGATCATTAGAATCTTCCATTGTTAGAATGGAAGGCTCTTTCTAAAAGAACCTGGCTCCAAACCTCACCCATTTTTATAAACAGAACTGTTCTGGGAATTGATAAACTTCTCAGTCTTAGTGTTGTGTAGAAGACAAGAGTTCTAACACCAACCCTGCCCAGTATGATCTCAAATGCAATTTCCCAGAAACATAAACTAGCCATTGACAAACTAATAGGATTTTTTCTTCATCCTAAAAAAAAAAAAGAGTATGATTGTTTTTGAATCTGGATATCCTCACCAGTGTAGGGTGAGTGATTCAAATTCTGTGAAGTCGATTTATGGTCAGTGATGACAAGTGAAGAAGACAGTGGTTATTTGAAGACGTAGAAAAGCAACAAGTGATTTCCCTCGGGAGCAAGGGAGCAAGATGACATGGTGGGGAGTTGTTATTTCCTCATGAGCAGGCACTTTCCTTTTAAAGACCAGAGGAGGAAGAAGAGTAGCTTCCCATCACCTAATCTACAAAAATCGGAGGCACCTGCCGTTGGTCTGGGAGATCAAGAAATGGGTGCTTCTGGTGCAGGAGAGAGACAGTGCAGCCACCCGCATGCCTCCCCTGACTCATTCCCCTCCTCCTCTCATCCAAGTAACCTCTGATGCAGGGAAAAAGCAAAGGAACAGGCTCAGAAACTTGCTGAAGTGACTGAGATGTAACTTTAGTTGAAAAAACCTCAGCTCATCATGTATGCATTACAGAAAGTGCAGGAACTAAGGACTTGGCAGGAGCCAACGCACAAACACAGCAATTACCCCAGAAGGACCGGTGAAAGCACCCTAGTCTGGAGTGACCTCCCACTGCACCCAGTGAGGACTGGGGACCCAGCATGGACCCCTGACCTGCCCTTCAGGATCCTGTAGACATCAGTGTAGAGATGGCCACTCGTAGACACACACCCTAGAGCCCTTCGTGAAGTCATCGCTATTATTCTTGTTTTCAAAGGGAAAATTCCCTCTCTGGAGGGGGGATCTTTGCCAAATTGCTTAGTTACCGAGTGTGTGTTTGCAGTTGTATTTACAAACTCAGTCCTTCCCATCCCTTCCCTTCCCTGTTTTAATCACCAAAAACCCTATTGGTTTACTTCCCGGGCCTGGCTTTGAGATCAGGCTGCCAGAGGCACTCCTGAGTAAGATCTGCACCAGGAAAGTTTTCCTTCTCTCACAGGCCACTGTTTCATTGGGCAGGCAAGTTAACCTCTCTCAAACTGGGCTCAATCTCCTCACTCCCTCCAACTTGCCAACAGACTCATATTGAGTACCTGCTGTATATCAGATGCTCTGCTATGCCTGCAGGGGACACCTAGACAACGTGGAGCAAGATCTTGCTACATGCGAGGCTCAGCTCCAGTGACTTGATGTATCTTAACTTACTTGATCCTTACAATTACCCTGTAGAGGACATATTAATACTTTCAATTGACTGAAGAACAAATACAGGCACAGATACTTTAGTAACATGAGCACTGTCACACTGTTACTAAGTGTTGGAGGCAAGGCTTGACCCAGGAATCCTGACTGCAGAGCTCACACTCCCAAGCCGTGCACTACAATGAGACCTCACAGTTCAGCAGAACACTCCTGCAGATCACCAGTGCAGAGCAGTGTGCCAGGTGCCGTCCTAGAGATGGACTCAGGGAACCGTGGGGCACAGGTCCAACTTTACCTGCAATCTCCTGCGTTGTAGAAACCATGTTTCTGTGTCACTGGCCTTTAAGCCCCAGAGCCATCATGGCGGCATCCCAGACATGCCCCAGGGCTCCAGACTAGCTTATGGAATAAAGTGGTGAGTATGTGAGAAATGGCCTCTGCTCTGGGTGCTGTGCGGACATCAGCATTCATTCGAATAGCACTTGCTTTCCAAATGAAAGCTGTGCATGCTATCTAGCAGAGACTCCTTGAAGGACACAGCCCCAGACACCCCATTGCCCCTGAGGAGATTTCTGGCTCCCTGTTAAGTGACAATGTGGGGTCCTGGGAGTTACAGAGGGAAGCAGCAGGAGAGTCTGGTGGGGATGGTCCGGGTGGTGGCCCCTCCCCCCAAAATAAATAAAAGGTGGAGAGAAGGGGTGCCTGGGTGGCTCAGTCTGTTAAGCATTTGACTTTGGCTCAGGTCACATGCTGAGAGCACAGAGCCTGGAGCCCACTCTAGGTCTGTGTCTCCCTCTCTCTGCTTCTCCCCTGCTCATGTTCTCTCTCTTTCTCTCTCTCTAAAAATAAATAAATAAACATTTTTTAAAAAAATTTAAAGGTGGAGAGCAAATGAAATAAAATTAAAATTAGTTCTTTTTTTTTTTTTTTTTTTGAAGTGAGACTATCGTTTATTTAAGATATAGAGAGAGTGCAGATACAGATAGAGTGTCTGGGAGAACTAAGAAGGAATGGAGAGAGAGTCTAGTCTTTGCTTGGAGTCTGGGGTTCTTCCTGAGAATAATGGTTCTGTGTACATGTCCTCTCAGGTATCCAGGAACTAGTCAGAACAAGGACAGGAGTCCAGGTGTCCTCCTTAAGTCACCAGGTCCTTGGAGCAGGGGTCTTGGTGTTGAGATGTCTAGCACTCCTGATCTGGAATACTCCTAGGTTGGCCTCCTCAGGTCATTCTCACCCGGTCCTTCCTTAGATATTGTCCAGTATGCTGGAAGACTCTAATGAAATCATGAACTCCTGGACTCTTACAAGTAAGACCTACTACAAGGCATGTGTAAGGAGGAGTGCAGGTCCAGCAAGAAGAGAAGCAGAAAAAGGAGCAAAAGACAGAGTTGTAGGGAATCCTCGAAATCTCAGGAGTCTTCCCTATCTCACTAGAAGAGAACTAGCACTAGAGATAAGTGCAGAGAATCTGGGCTAGGTGTGGTAAGCGGTGGGGAAGCTCTGCAGGCCTGGAGATCAGCTTCCTCTCTGTGTCCTGTCATGTCCCGCTCCGGCCTCTCCGGCTGCTCCGGCCCGCGGGGCGGTGAGTCCTCGTAGGTTCTTGATCCTGAGGGAGGGAGAGAAATCAGGGCAGGAAGGGGGACGCACAGGGAGTAAAAACACAAATCACGGTTTCCGATCAGGCAAGAGAGAGAGAGCAAATTAAAATTAGTTCTTAATTTAGCTAAAGGTCAACCCCATCTGTAGTCATCTGAGACTCTCCTAATTTTGTTAGCTTATCTTTTTTTTTTTTTTAACATTTATTTATTTTTGAGAGACAGAGAGAGACAGATCATGAGCAGGGGAAGGGCAGAGAGAGGGACACACAGAATCAGAGGCAGGTCCCAGGCTCTGAGCTAGCCATCAGCACAGAGCCTGATGCGGGCTCTGTGAGATCATGACCTGGGCCAAAGTCGGATACTCAACCGACTGAGCCACCCAGGTGCCACAAGCTTTTCTTGTTTTAATCTCATTTCATCATTTATTATCAGACTGTTTGCTGGGGGTTGTGCAAATTCTATCTCTAGAGGCAGGAATCACAGAATTCCCAAGTTAGAAAGGTTATTTGGGATCATTTGGCACAGCTTTCCCATTTTATGGATGATGACCCAAGGCCCAAGGAGGTTTAGTGACAAATTCAAGGTCACTCTTCTACCAAAATAGAGCAGGAATTAAAATACCTCTGCTGTCTTATAGTCTAAACAAACCTCTGTTTCCCAAACACTCAGGAATCTCTTGCCTAATGTCATGGCTATTTTTGTAGTGAACATAATATGCCCAGAGACAAAGTTTTGAAAAATCTATACTCGGTTCACTGGTTTTAATCAAAATGTCCCATTCTCTTCTGCCTTCCTAGTAATGGTTTCTTTAGTTGTTTCTGTGACTCTTTCACTCTTGGGTATTTTTTAGTGCCTCTTATTATAGTTCTACCATAAAAGAGTCCCATCTATTTCTACATGCATCTACCGTCATTGACGGGGTCTACGGACAGCCATCCTATGACTGGACGGTCCCACAGCACCACCACTGGACTGCGGCAGGTGTCAAGAGGGCATGTGGCACCAACTTTTATAGTGATTTGAATAAAGAGCTGAATTGACAGGAGAATAAATATTACCCATTCTTCATTAGCCTTCCTTGTTCATTGTTAAGAAGAATGTTGAAATACAATCATCTAGGTTAGGAAGTTGCTTGTGAGTGAACGCTTGGCATCCCCCCTTTAAAGCTCATCCCCCTTTTGAAGGCTCCTCTCCCAGCATTTACAGATGGTGTGGATCTTCTACCCCACTGACTAATCATGAATAATACAGCAAAGCAAGTGCTGTCCAACTAGAGAGAGACCTGAGGACATGATGCTGTAAAGTCTCCCACTGCCGACAACTTCAAAAGAAGTTATCCCCATCACTGTGGCTCTTCACTAAGAGGGACAGAAACAGCCTGTCGCCCAGGGTTCTGAAAGGAAGTTCCAGAAACCTTGTGATTGGCTGCAAATGTCTGTCTCTTCTTTTTTTTATTGTTTATTTATTTATTTTGAGAGAGCGATAGAGAAAGCACAAGCAGGGTAGGATCAGAGACGGGGGGGAGAGAAAGAGTAGCAAGCAGGCTCCATGCTGTTAGTGCAGAGCCCAGTGCAGGGCTCAAGCCCACAAACCATGATCTCATGCATGACCTGAGCTGAAATCAAGAGGTGGCTGTTTAACCAGCTGAGCCACCCAGGCACCCCTGTGTCTGTCTAATTTTAATCAACTTTTCAAAGATATATGTGACCCTCAAATATTTTTCAACTCAAATGTGGGAGAGGATTCCGAGAAACCATGGAAGTATTTTAAAGGACAAGTACAGCCCAGTCATGTTTCTCAGATCTCTCCAGTGACAGGGTGGAGAACAGCCCTCAGGGGATGATGGCTGGAGGCAAGAAACCCGTGACAAAGGTAATGAGGGGTCCCGGAGTGGAAGGGTGAGTGCCCAGCCTCACACAGCCTGTAGGGTGGAGAGCAGGGGCAGAACCATGAGATTTGGGGAGCTAAATAGAAGAGTTTAGAAACTGACTGGATGTGGGGTGGGAGAGACAGACAAGAATCTGGCATGATCCCCTAGGTTTCCAGCCTAAGCAAGGCACATGACAGTGTCACCAAATGAAGCAGGATTATAGCAGGAGAAGAAACGATTTTGGAGTGAAGATGATAGACTCAGCTTTAGACACTTTGCACTTCACTTTCTTATGGGGAAAGGTGCTCTGGGATGGTTAAAAATGTATCCAAAGCTTGGGGGTGGGGGGTAGGATCAGGGACATAGTCAGAAAATGCCATTAACATTTGTTTAGGTACCAGTTAAAATGACAGAAGTAAGATCATCTAGGGAAGAAACGTGGCAGGATAATAGAGAGAGTGGGGAGACAAAAGCCTGTGACACACCAACATTTGAAGAGCAGAGAGAAGAGGGGGGCATGAAGGAGAGGCAGGAGAAAACAACCGGAGGCTGAAGGAGGATCATCAGGGTACAAAGGAAGTGGCTCCTGTAAGACAAGGACTGGAAACTATTCATTGGATTTTGCAAATGGAAAGTCACAGGTTAGCTCAGCTGGAATACTTCCACAATCTTGGTTCAGATGGAAGAAAAATTGTTCTGGCTTTTCAAATGTTTGAAAGGTAATGAAGAAGCGGTTCCATGTGGGCAGCTATAGCAAAATACCATAGACGGGGTGGCTTATAAACAACAGAAATTTCCTTCTCGCAGCGCTGGAGGCCGGAGGTCCAAGATCAAGACAAGGATAGGTCTGGTGTCTGCAGAGCCCACTTCAAGACTTCCTGCAGCACGGCCACATAGTAGAAGCAGGAGGAGGCTCTGGGGACTCTTTTCTGAAGACGCTAATCCTGTTCCTGAGGCTCTTCCCTCACAACCTGAGTGCTTCCCAAAGGCCATCCTCCTAACACACTCACACTGGGGGTTAGGTTTTAACTCATGAGTGGAGAAGACACACACATTCAGACCACAGCAGTAAGCACAAATTACCAGGCAGAGAATGTGAGGAAAAAGGAGAGAGAGTGGTAGCTAGAGATCGAGCCAGGGAGACATTTCGGGTCTGCACTCCACGCAGAGACCAGAGTGTGCTGGTACCTGAGGGGGTTGGTGAGCAGACAGGGGTGTGCAAACGTGGGAAAGAAGGTGAAGCCTGAAGACTGGCCTCTGAAGAGATAGTGACATTTGGAGCATAGGTCCATTTCCTTTTTCTTTGTTCTTTTATATGTATTTAAAGTATACAATTCTATTTGACTTGTATACATTGTACAGTAATCAATCACTACAATGAAGCTAATTGATATGTCCATCACCACATGTAGTTACCATGCGTGCACGTGTGTGTATGTGTGTGTGTGTATGTGCACACAGTGAGAATACTTAGGATATACCCTCTCAGCAAATTTCAAGTGTACAGGACACTACTGTAACCTACTGTCACCATGTTGCACAGTAGTCTCCAGAAGGTAGTTGTGCTGTGTAACTAAAACTTTATACCCCTTAACCAACGTCTCCCATTTCCCCTTCATGCCAGTCCAGGTAACCACCACTCTGCTCTCTACTTCTATAAGTGAGACCTTTTCATATTCCACATGTAAGTGAGATCATACAGTATTTGTCTTTCTGTGTCTGGCTTATTTCACTTACTATAATATCCTCCAGGTCTATCCCTGTTGTCACAAAAAGCAAGATTTCTGTCTTTCTTCAGGCTGAATAGTATTTCTTCATGTGTGTATATACCACATCTTCTTTATCCAATCATCTGTCGGTTAGACACTTGGGTTGTTTCCATATCTTGGCTTTTGGAAATACCACTGAGATGAACATGGGAGAGTAGATATCTCTTTGAGATCCTGATCAATTCTTTTGGATAAATACTCCAAAGTAAGATAGTTGGACCAGATAGTAGTTCTGTCTTTTAATTTTTTGAAGAACTTCCATATTGTTTCTGTAATAACTGTACCAACTTACATTCCCACCAACAGTGTACAAGATTTCCTACAGACCAATTTCCTTGATGAATTTGGATGGAAAAATTCTCAAGATACTAGCCAACTGGATCCAACAATACATTAAAAGAAGTATTCACCATGATCAAGTGATATTTATATCTGATAGGAAGGTTGGTTCAATATACACAAATCAATCAGTGTGATACATCACATTCATAAAAGAAAGAAAAGAACTACTTGATCCTCTCAATAGATGCAAAGAAATCACTTGACAAAATACAGCATCCTTTCTTGATAAAAACCTTCAAGAAAGTAAGAATAGAAGGATCATACCTCAAGATCATAAAAGCTACATATGAGAGACCCAATGTTAATATCATTCTCAAAGGGGAAAAGTGAGAGGTTTCCCTCGAAGGTTAGGAACGCGACAGGGATATCCACTCTTGCCACTGTTATTCAACATAATATTGGCAGTCCTAGCATCAACAATCAGACAACACAAAGAAATAAAAGGCATCCAAATCAGCAGGCAGGAAGTCAAACTTTCACTCTTCACTGACAACATGATATTCTATATGGAAAACCCAAAGATTCCACCAAAAAAAACTGCTAGAACTGATTCATGAATTCAGCAAAGTCACAGGACATAAAATCACTGTACAGAAATTGGTTGCATTGGGGCGCCTGAGTGGCTCAGTTGGTTAAGCATCTGGCTTTGGCTCAGGTCATGGTCTCACAGTTTGTGGGTTCGGGCCCCGTGTCAGGCTCTGTGCTTACAGATAGCTCAGAGCCTGGAGCCTGCTTCCAATTCTGTATCTCCCTCTCTCTCTGACCCTCCCCTGATTGTGCTGTCTCTGTCTGTCTCTCAAAAATAAATAAAAAACATTAAAAAACAATTTAAAGAAATTGGTTGCATTTCTATACACCAATAATGAAGTAGCAGACAGAGAAATTAAGGAATCAATCCCATTTACAATTACACCAAAAACCATAAAATACCTAGTAATAAATCTAACCAAAGAGCTGAAAAATCTGTACACTGAAAATTATAGAAAACTTATGAAAGAAATTGAAGAAGACAAAAAAATATGGAAAAATATGCCATGCTAATGGTTTGAAGAACAAATATTGTTAAAATGTCAACACTACCCAAAGCAATCTACATGTTCAATGCAATCCCTATGAAAATAACACCAGCGTTCTTCACAGAGCTAAAACAAACAATCCAAAAATGTGTACGGAACCAGAAAAGACCCCAAATAGCAAAAGCAATCCTGAAAAAGAAAACTGAAGCTGGAGGCATCACAATTCCAGACTTCAAGATGTATTACAAAGCTGTAATCATTAAGACAGTAAGGTACTGGCACAAAAACAGACACATGGATCAATGAAACAGAATAGAGAACCCAGACATGGACCCACAAACATACAGCCAACTAATCTTCAACAAAGCAGGAATGAATATCCAAAGGAATAAAAACAGTCTCTTCAGCAAATGATGATGAGAAAATTGGACAGTGACATGCAGAAGAATGAACCGGGACCACTTTCTTACACCAGACACAAAAATAAACTCAAAATGGATGAAAGACCTAAACATAAGACAGGAAGCCGTCAAAATCCTAGGAGAGAAAGCAGGCAAAAACCTCTTTGACCTCAGCTGCAGCAACTTCTTACTCAACATGTCTCCAAAGGCAAGGGAAACAAGAGCAAATATGAGCTATTGGGACCTCATCAAGATAAAAAAGTTTCTGCATGACAAAGGAAACAATCAGCAAAACTTAAAGGCAACCAACAGAATAGGAGAAGATATTTGCAAATGTATATCAAATAAATGGTTAGTATCCAAAATCTATAAAGAGCTTATTAAACTCAACACCCAAAAAACAAATAATCCAGTGAAGAAATAGGCAAAAGACATGAATAGACAGTTTTCCAAAGAAGACAGCTAGATGGCTAACAGATACATGAAAAGATGCTGACCATCACTCATTATCAGGGAAATACAAATCAAAACTACTGTGAGATGCCACCTCACAGCCATCAGAATGGCCAGAATGAACAACTCAGGCAACAGCAGATGTTGGCGAGGATGTGGAGAAAGAGGAACCTTTTTGCATTGCTGGTGGCAATGCAAACTGGTGCAGCCACTCTGGAAAACAGTACAGAGGTTTCTCCAAAAATTAAAAATAGAACTACTCTATGATCCAGCAATTGCACTACTAGGTATTTATCCAAGGGATAGGAGTGTGCTGTTTCAAAAGGGCACATGCACCCCAATGGATGAATGGATAAAGATGTGGTATATATATATATATATATATACACACACACACACACACACAATGGAGTATTACTCAGCAATCAAAAAGAATGAAATCTTGCCATTTGCAACAACATGGATGGAACTAGAATGTATTATGCTAAGCAAAATTAGAGAAAAACAAATATCATATGACTTCATTGACATATGGAATTTAAGATTCAAAACGGATGAACATAAAGGAAGGGAAGCAAAAATAAGATAAAAACAAGGAGGGGGACAAAACATAAGAGACTTTTAAATACAGAGAACAAACTGAGGGTTGCTGGAGGGGTTTGGGGTGGGGGAATGGGCTAAATGGGCAAGGGACATTAAGGAGGGTACCAGTTGGGAGGAGCACTGAGTGTTATTTTGGGGATAAATCACTGGATTCTATTCCTGAAATCATTATTGCACTATATCCTAAGTAACTTGGATGTAAAGAAATAAAATTAGTTAATTAATAAAAACAGTGTGCAAGAATTCCATTTCTTTAAATAACAGCCATCCTACAGGAATGAGGTTGTTACTGAACCTATGTTCATCTGCCCGTCGCTCAAAAGGTCAATACTCAAGGGACAAGTTTTGATTGGAAAGGAATATAAACTCTATTCAGAAGGCCAGCTACCTAGGGAGAAAGCGGACTCCTGTCCAAAGGCCAGTTCCGAGATTTCTGCCTGGCCCAGAGATTTTTAAAGGGGTTTAATCAGTTAAGGGAGTGCAATGGTCTGTAACATTTCTTGTCTACACGCACACTCAAAGGTGCCAGCTACAGAGTTATCTCAGTGCTCAGAGGTTGTGCAAGAAGTTCTAGTTCCTTGGTGCTCAGGGGAGAGAGGTGTTGTGCAAGGTCCAGTTCCTTGGTACCAGGGGTTGTGCAAGAGTACTTTGTTCTTTCTGAAAGAAAGGGCAAGGTCTACATGTGCACAAAGGGGGGTGGGTCAGTAAAGTCATTTGTTGTGACCTTAACAAAGAAAAACATGCTAACAGAGTGCTAGGCTACTCACAAAGCCGAGGTAACTTCAAATAGGCCTGCTGGACTCTGTGGCCTGGAAATGTCCTGGCCCTTCATTCTCCAAGACCAGTGATCTTCAAATCTCAAAGAAAATAAATTAGTTTCTGTTACAGATCAAGGGCTTTGGATCAGCAAACAAGGAATGTGTTACCTGAAGCAAATTTACCCTTAAGACCAGCTGGTGTGCTGATAAGGGTGACATCTCATTGTGGTTTGATTTGTGTTTCCTGATGATTAGTAATGCTGAGCACCTTTTCATGTGCCTGTTGGCCATTGTATGTCTTCTTTGTCAAAATAGGCCATTTTTCAATGGGAGCTGGGGAATTCCAGAACCAAGTAGAGCTTTAGAATAAAGCCTCCTAACCTCTTCAGCTGATGGACAGAGCTCAGGCGCAGTAAGGATCTGGGCTTCCCAGATGGACTATTTCTTCAAGAAGAGCTCTTCTTCCTCCAGGAGAGAACTACTACTCCAGCTCTTGCTCTCATACTCATGGAAATAAGCATCTGATCTGCTGATGGTAGATTTTATGGGGCTGCAGTTGGCTAATAACCATATACACATTTCCAAAGCTGAGTTATGCATGCACAGCTCATGATCACTCCCCAGAGGACACATCAGTAGTGCCTGCCAGGGGCCAGCCCCACAATTAGCATGGTTTCATTTCTTTGTCATTGACCTGGAAGAAGGAGTGAAGGATACACCCATCTAGCTTGGTGGATGAGGCAGGGGAGCTAACATCTTGGAAACGAGATGCAGAATTCAGTCACTTGGATGAGTTGGACAAATGGCCCAAGGGCGGGGGTGGGGGGTGGGGGGAGATAAAGTTCACCAGGAATTATGTTTTTTTTTAAAAAAACACCACATTTGTACAAAGGAAAAGAACTCAACAGGTATAGCTCTGCATCAAGAAACGCAACAATGAAGAAATTGGCTGCTTTCAAAAGTCAGAAAATCATGTTTCTATTGCCATCTGTTTTGGTCTCATAATTCCTACAGTATTAGATCTAACTTAGATCTTTGCATTTTGAAAAAACTGAGCTAAAAAACGTCAAGAAGAAGGGGAAAAATGAAAGGAGATGGAAACTATATCCTACCAAGAAAATATAAAGAATAGAAGGACAAAAAGGGTTGAGAACTATTGTGACCATCCCACAATTTTTTAAGAAAAATCCATGATGTGAATATATCAGTTAATGAACTTAATGTCTGAAAGTGCTCTTTTACAGAATTTAGAGAATTAGTTAAGGATACCAACTTGTTCTTCACTTTCTAAAGAAATTGATAAAGCCAGCAGTCAGGTGCAGCTCAACTGATCTACAAAGCAGAATCTGCTGTCTGCAAATTATTATTAAAACCTAAAACAGACTATGAGGAAATGTTGTAGAACTTCCCTTCCTGGAAGTTGTTAAAAATAAAGGCATTTCGGGTGCCTGCGTGGCTCAGTCTGTTAAGTGTCTAACTCTTAATCTTAGTTCCAGTCTTGGTCTTAGAGTCGTGAGTTCAAGCTCTGCACTGGGCTCCGTGCTGCAAGTGAAGCCTACTTTAATAAATAAATAAATAAATAAAGACACGTGTTTTACTGCTGGTGTAAATTCACATCTGGAGAGCAATTGGGTAATATGTTTCAAAAGGCTTAAAATACTAATATTCTTGACCCGAAACTTCCATTTGCAGGACTTCATGCAAAACCTTTCTTCTATTTTCTACTCCCTTTGTTTGATGGTTCTGTGACATTGAATATCTCCGAGCCTAATGGATCTTCTTGATCCATTAAATGGGCAAATAATACCAAAGGACACATTGTATTCAGAAATAATCAAAGTAATATAGGTCCTTCATTTAGCTAAAAAATAAAAAATAAAAGATAGTAAGTGCTTAACAAATAGTAGTTGTTTGCAAGTCTATTCTTGTAGAATCCATTTAATTATGTAAAATGAGAAAATAACATGAGACAATTAGATAATAGGTCATGAGTTAAATATCTCTCTAATATACCTACCATAACTGTTCAACTGCTAAAATAACATCATAAGGGATTTAAAAGGTGAAAATGTTCATGATATATTACTCTGTGCTTTCTGGCACAATCCCAACGTATCTTGGGATACATAAACTGAGAAATCAATCTGAAAGCAATAAGACAAAATTTCCTCATAGGGCGTTTATGAGTGGTACGGTAACAAGTACTTTTATGTTTTTCTATATTTTCTCAATTATCTACAATGAACACATATTACTTTGTAATCAAAAGCTGCAAATGAAATGTTCTATTTAAAATTTTGGTTTAGAGAATCAGCTGGCCTTCATGGTATTATTAAACTAACATTATTCTGTTTAAAAATTCCCTAAACAGTCTTCAAAATAATCTCTAGGAAGAGGCTCAAGTTACCTTCAGAAATAATTTCTGCAAGAGTGTGCAAGTTTATAAAGCTTGCAGATGAACTCTATTAGTTGCTAGAAACTGATGACAATGCTTTACACATGTGTGTCACCAGCTGCATTTCCCAGAAACTTAACCTTTGGAGAAGGAAGGACGTTGCCGACACCTGGGAATCCTCATGAAAGCTCCAGACCATCTTTCCAAGAAAATACACATTCCCATAGACGCTTGGAATGTGGGGTTCTGCTTCAGGGGCTACAAGGACTCTCTGCCATGCAGCCCACCAGTAACTATTAGGGAAATGCCAATGCAAGATGCTCCCTACAGTTTAAGAATAAAGTGGAGGGCTACTTGGGTGGCTCAGTCTGGTAAGCATCTGGCTTCAGCTCAGGTCATGATCTCGACCTCTGTGAGTTCGAGTCCCACGTCAGGCCTGTACTAACAGCTCAGAGCCTGGATCCTGCTTCAGATTCTGTGTCTCCCTCTTTCTCTGCCCCTCCCCCACTCCCACTCTCTCTCTCTCTCTCTCTCTCTCTCTCTCTCTCTCTCTCTCTCTTTCTCTCTCTCTCTCCCTCTGTCTTTCAAAAATGAATAAACATTAAACAATTTTCAATAAGTTTTTAAAAGTTAAAAAAAAAGAATAAAGTAGAAAACCACTTTTTTCCTATTTCAGAGAATAACACAGGAGCTTAGCATAAAGAAGCAGCTAATGACCAGCCGGGCTTCCTTTTCATTTCCCAAAGAGAACAAAAGAGATGTAGAATGGGTAGACTTTGTAGATGACCTGTTAAAGGTGATGATTCAAATTAGTTTGACTCATCTAAGTATAGGGAGTGAACCTAATATAATTGAGTTGGAGGACAGGAGTCCCCCTGCTGGTACTTGTAGTCCCAGTAGATTAATAGACTATAAATAGAGATATAGTAGAGATGAAATAGACTATAGAGCAATAGACTATAGAGCAATAGACTGAGTCTAACTGAATCTTTGCTCTGAGACAAAATGTTAGATCCATTTTGGAATTGGTTATTCTAGATAATTACTGTGTTTTAGTGAGAGCCATATAGAAGCTAATAGAGTTAGGAGTTTATCTCTTTTAAAGACTTCCTCCATAAGACTATCTTCTCCACTCTTTAATGTTTGGGTTTTTTAAATATAGTTTTTATTTTATAAGTATGGTTGGTAAATTCATGGGTATGTCTGCATCTTGGACTAGATACGCACCCTGTAGCTCAGACTGCAAGAAGAGCTCTGATGGCCACTGCTCACTCTGTGGCAAAGTCCCAGCACTGTAGAGAGAGGGCACCTGCTTCAGGGACACAGGCAACAGACGCAGCTTCAAGTCTGAAAATCACAGATTCATCGCTAAGTGACAGCCAGAGTCTCACATTGATTTAGACACTTGTCTTCATGAGGCTTTACCATCAAGCTTGCACGTTTGAGACTGTGTAGGTGTACCCTGTCTCTTTGCTCTGTGAGGGGTTAGCTGGGAACTATATTTGTGCTTAAAGCCTAAAGAGAGGCTGGTAAGCCGCCAACTGGGGAGCCTATGAATATTTCCATGAAAGAGACAAAGGAGAAGCTCTTCTGGAAAAATTGCCACATACAGCTTAGTTGCCAAAGAAACAGTGAAACACAAGACAAAGACCAGAACAGAGAAACGCAGAGAGTCGGTGACTTGTTGTGCCAGCTCTAAATCTTCCCTCACGAGGCACCTGCCTTGCCGGCATCATGACCTGAGATCATGACCTCCCTGCATACATGCTAACCCAGCGACTCATGAATGACCTTCCATGACTCAAGGGAGTTGACTGAAGGTCATTGGAGGGCTGATTCTGAGCCTGATCCATAGAGTAGTGTGACTGAGGTCACAGTTAGGACTATGACCCCAGGTGAATGAGAGATCACAGAGAAGTTCAGTGGGACCACAGAAGCTAGAAAGACAGGTGAACTAACCCATGGAAATACAAGGGGTGCAGCAGTTCTGCCCAGAATCAGAATCCATAGTATCGGGCTGGCACACAGGCTTGTGAGGACCATGCATCGTCAGAAAATAATTCTCTGGGGATGCCTGGGTGGCTCAGTTGGTTAAGTGTCCTACTCTTGATCTCAGCTCAGGTCATGATCTCGTGATTCATGAGTTTGAGCCCCATATCTGGCTCCAAGTTGACAGTGCAGTCTGCTTGAGACTCTCTCACTCTCTCTCTTTCCCCTCTCTCTCTCTCAAAATAAATAAACTTAAAAAAAAAGAAAAGAATTCTCTTTATATGTTTATAATAAGGGCTATAACAGTAGCTGCAGCATATTATTTTCAGAGTGCACTTGGCACATTGCAAGGGTGGCTATAAATCAATGCAGGACTCAAGGTAAGAATGGCTGGGCAGACAGCCTCGTCTTCCAGACAAAGAGGAATAAATCATCAAACTTGGCTAGTCTGGAATTGGAATTAAATGTACAAAGAGTCTCCAGGACTCCAATAGAAGTAGGACTCCTCATAACAAAGGCCAAGAGATGGGAATGGAAGCCTTAAGACTCTGGGAAGCCTTTGCCCACCCCTCTCACAACACTAACAGCTAAAGTGTATTGAACACATTGGCCATGGCCCTGACATTGATAAACGAATCCTCCCCACAATAAGCAAGGTCTGATGGGATTCCCATCTTATAGACGAGGAAGCTGCTCCTCAAGGAGTAGTCTGTGGTGACTTCCCTAGTAAGAAGTAAAATCGGGATTTGAACTCAAGTAACCTGACTCTGGAACTTGATGCTTTTATTCTTCTGCCCAGCCTTACTGAGGGATAATTGGAAAATATAGTTGTATATATTTAAGGTGTACAACTTGATTTAACATACATATACTTGTGAAATGATTACTACAATCAAGTTAACACACCTATCACATAGTTACCATTCTGCGTGTGCAAGGACACTTAAAATCTACTCTCTTGGCAACTTTCAAGTGTGCAGTACAGTATTATCAACTGTGGTCACCGTGCTATCTCTTGAAACCTCAGAATTCCTTCATCTTATAACTGAAAGTTTGATGTTTTTAATAACTTCACTCTATGTCACTTTTCAAGGGTCTGCTGCATCGCCTCCTCTCCATTTCAATCAATTCAGAAGTAAGCCCAAGGTCTGCTTGCCCTGGAGAAGCAATTTTTGGTATAAATGGTAAAATCTGGTTTATGCCTCACCTTCTCTTCCTGCTCTCTCTGAACCCTGACACTGGGCTCAACTGCCTCTGGGGAGCTGCTTCCGCTCTTGCTCAGAGAATTGAGGAAAGGCAAGCCACGTGTTATGACAGGTATAAAGGAAGGGTAGGATTAGGCTTGAGTTTATTTTTGTTTTTAAAAAGAAGAGTAGGGGTGCCTGGGTACCTCAGTCGCTTGAGCAACCGACTTCGGCTCAAGTCATGATCTCAGGGTTCTTGAGTCCAAGCCCCACATCAAGCTCGCTGCTGTCAGCAGGGAGCCTGCTTCAGATCCTCTGTTCTACTCTCTCTCTCTGCCCCTCCCCTGCTTGTGCTCTTTCTCTCAAAAGTAGATAAACCTTTAAAAAAGAAAAAGAAAAAGAAAATCAGATTGAATTGTACATAGTGGAGAGAAAATGATACTGAATGCATGGAAATCACAAATGGCCTTAAACTTGACTGCAGCTCAGCACTTTCTAATGGAACAATATTGGCTACTCTGGTGGTTTTCTCTGTCATAAGAACCTAAAGAAAGACTCCTGGGCACTCATTTTAGCCAACCATTACAGTAACTGAGTAATATTGCAGACATTTGTGGCTCTATTACCAGGATCCTTTCATAAAGACATCAGAATCATCCACTTGTTAGTCTGATGGAGGGTTCATACCCATCATATACACTCTGGCCAAGTCTGTCTGGATTTTGCTTCCCTCTGAAGACACCCTGTCCTAACTGGACCACTCTGCAGAATTCAGGCTGCCACAGAGAAGACTGTAAGAGCCACAGTAAACTTCTCTGATGAACAAGAATGAATGACCACCATCAAAATAACAAAACGGTCTCCTGATTTGCCCAAAAAGAAGGAAGTGAGGCAAAACCTCTCAGGGCAGACATAGAGAAAATAAGACTACAGAAGAGGCCAAAAATGGGAAATTTGTGGTGGGCACTGATCTTTAGTAACAGGCCTGCACCTTTGTTATGACTGTCACAGAGAGATACAGAAAAGGAGGTTTGAAGAAAGGATTGGTGGCTTCTTGTTGTATAGTGCTTATTGCTGGTCCAGTCAAGTATCGGGAGAGGCAAAACTCCAAAATACCAGCCATGGCTGCAGTACTGACCCTGCCTTCTCAGAAGCAGGTGAACCCCATTATTCCCAGAAAAAAAAAACACACCATCCTCAACCCCCACTCTTGGACCAAACACCACATCCAGCTGAGTAAAAGTAACCCTACCGTGGGCTCTGCACACTTGAATGCAGGTGGTGGTTACACAGTTCACTCCAGACAACTTCCACTGCATCAAACACTCATTTCCTGCAGAGCATTCACCCCAGAGCATAGTGTAGTCCTCTGCAAGATCAATAATTGTCCAGGCCTACCGTCTTCCAAACAAGTGTGAGGCAGTTTAAAGAACTCTGTGCTGGGAACCATCATCTCTAGTCTTATCATAGCCCCCGAATTTTCACTCATTATTTTGCTGACAAAGAGCCAAAGACCCAATTGGAAATGTAGGTTTCCCAACCAGTATATCTAGAACAGGATACTTTTCTTTGAAAAAAAAAAAAACCAGAACTTCCTATTTATCATGGAGCTACTTTCATGTTTTAAATAGGTCCATATTACTTGGCAAGCACTAAGAATTTCGTGTTCCTCTAAAAATGGAACTTTCCAATAAATAAATAAATAAAAATGAAACTTTCCATGGTATATCCGGTACAGGGATAAATCTTCTCTACAGGCAAATTTAGCAATGAAATATGTAGAGGGCTGAGCATCCAGATGTGCCAGGTTGTAATGCTTGTTGCACGAATAGCCCGGTGTCTCCATTTCTCTCTTTACAAAATAAGGTTGTTATCACCTCAGCAGCCTCATTGCTGGCAGTAATTTTAGACCAAAAAAAAAACAAAAAACAAAAAAACTGATGTTGCTTTGTAGAAAGTAAATTGTGATGAAAAATCTCAGAAATAAGAAGTAGTAAAAAAGACATATTACCAAGACTCTTGCAACCATACCTCGTTTGTCTTACTCAACATCAGAATCGTGGACTCTATCAAGATAGCTTCAGAGTAGACTAACTTTACACAGCACATTTTAAAAAAGACACATTTATTCAGCATCATGTAAACTACCCCAACAGTGTGAAGTTAGAATTCCTTCAGGGTGATGCCAGATTCCATTTGAAATTTATTTGCAACCTGCTTGGGCACAGAATCCATTGTCTCCACAAACATTGGTGTGGTTGAACTGACCATTAATCTGTCGTGACCTGGGGTTCACCGTTAAAAGGGTCACCCAAGCAAAGTCCTGGAGTTTATTTGGTTATTAATATGATTGTTGGCACATCCTATGCAAAATATCTAAATTGAATTATGGTATCAGATAAAATTATAGATGGGATTAAAGCTTGTGTATCATCCATTATCATGTATAATCAATAAACGATTTAATATTCTCTTGGGAAAAAAAAAGAATCATGGACACTATCAAGGAAAATGGCAAAGCATGGCCCATGAACATTGGACTCCACGTCAGCCCCCATAAAAGGAGACAGCCTACAGCTGCCACATTTTAAAAGTTATAAATTCACATATTGATTTGCTTAAGGAGATCCCATGGATGGAATGGGACAGACTCAGCATCCTGCTATGTGATGATGGGACAGACCCACATCCTCCTGTGGGTACAGGTATGGGACATTTTGGCTGCCACATAATTCCTTCTCAGTGCCTGCTACTGGCTGCCTTTTTCTGTTTGTGTTCCAATTATATCTCATTTCTTTTTTGGCCCTTAAAGTCACCTGCCTGTCCCATTTCCTTTGCAAATCTGTTCTACACTATTTTTGATGTGCTCTCACCCTTCTGAGTATGGAAACATGACCGTTCCCATTTCTTCATGTGAACAAGACACTCATCAGACACTCTCCTCCACAGACTCCTCCCTCACTTTCATCAGGGCCCTTTAACACGTATGCCCTGTGGATTGATTTCATGAAGATGATCAGACTCACAACTGAAAACTCTGTCTCTGAAATGTATCATGAAAAGTAGTTGTTAGGCTTGATTCTGGATCAGCTTTTTTATAGAAAATAGTGAGAGTTATTCTCTTCTTCTTTGAAAGAGTATGAATAATAACCAAACCCTTGTCAAGGCCTTGACCACAGCCGAGCTAAGAATCTTTGTGTGCACATTGAAGGTCAGGCATAGGAGAACACCTCTGTCTAGCATTGTCCACTAGAAATTTGACCATTAGATTCTCACTCATGCTTCTGCTGTGTGCCTTTCTAATTTGCATGAAATAATCTTTAAGAAAAATTTTTTAATGTTTTTATTTATTTTTTGAGAGAAAGAGAGAAACAGAGCACAATTGGGGTAGGGGCAGAGAGGGAGACACAGAATCTGAAGCAGGCTCCAGGCTCTGAGCTGTCAGCACAGAGCCTGATGAGGGACTTGAGCTCATGAACCACATCATGACCTGAGCTGATGTAGACACTTAACTGACTGAGCCACCTAGGTGTCCCCTTTTAAAAAAAATTTTTAAGTGTTTTTAGAAATAGTCTTTATTATATTCTACTCTACTATAAACTCCTTCAAGGAAGTTTTCTATTCTCCACAGTGACTAGTACACATCTTTGCAAATAGGACAAAATGACCAAATTTAATAAACACATTAATAAATAATCAATGCAGACAGGAAATTCTTTGGGGAATGGTAATTTTACAAAAGTATATGTATAATAAAGGGACATGTTTCAGCTTAAACCAGCTTAAAACACCTCTCCGTAGCACTGAAACAGACCTCTATTTTACCAATTTGCCAGTATTTGTGTCTTTGGCATATATGAGCCCTAAATCTCTAGCCAGAAGATACTTATAGCATTTCCAGAAATTTTTTTGATTTATTTTAAGGCCTTAAGCTAATGTCACCACTAACTGCAACATGATCATACACATACATACCAACAGAGACTGAGAAGTCCCTTCCAGTTGACGTTAGCCTCTTCTTCCTGGGAAGAAACCAAGGTTTAGTTGGAATCATTGACTCTCCAGAGGCTACTCCAGCAGCTAAATGTGAGCATATGACTAAGTTTTAGTCAATGAAATATGAGCAGAATATTGTGTGTGACTCCTGTGAAGTGTCATTAGTAGGAAGGGGCTAGCCCTTCTCCTTCCTCTTTCCCACCTGGAGCTGGTGATATCGGACCATGAAGTCACGTTGGATATGACAACAACAACACGGAAGGTGGTAAAATTGCTGACACCACAGGGTCACCAAGCCAGCACTGGAGTAGCAACATCTAGACTTCATTTACATGAGACATAAAAACTTCTGCTTTATTTAAACTTCAGTTGGAGAGGGGGTGGTTCTCTGTTGCCCCAAGACAAACCTAATCCAAACCAAACTCAACTTGACATAAGAAACCCTACAGCCGTGCAGTGTGCTCCTTAAATCAGGAGAAATGCAGTGATACAGATTATCCTTAATGAGTCCACTTGGGGAGATGCCACCAATTCCAGCAGTTAAAGAGAACCCAAGATCACAGACTCTAGCCTCAAATCAAAGTAATTTCTGGCATGCTTTATGACATATATAACAAACTGACTCAATTCACCCCTATGCTGACCCCCACATGGAAACTCCCTTCCCTGTACAAAAGGCCCACATTCTTCGGATACTGGGTGAGATTTCTGGGGCTCCCCCAGCCACCATTCACCTCTGCCCATTTTCCATGTGTGATGAAGAGGGGGTCATTGCAGGCAACCTCTCTAACCCGCAGTCCGCAGACACATTCAGGTCCTTTCCCTCGTGCCTCTGCTGGGACTTGTCCCCTGCCCATCCCCGCACCTGAAACATCACCTCCCATAAATGAAGCTGCCTGAAGGGGGAATAAACAAATCAGCATCTCATAACCAAACTCCCAAACAGTCACAGGCCAGACAGAAATCCTTGCTGAGATGCATAAGAGGGAAAACTTGAACATGAGTCCCCGGCCATGCTCAGACCCTCTCACCACACAGGACCTCCACAGGGGGTCAGGGCTCACAACCTTCCGAAAACGCACTTGAACTACCTGGAATCACAGGTCAAACATTTTTGTCCAAAATATTTCAGACCCTCATATTAGCTGCAGCAAAGATCCTCATGTCTTCTTCAAAAACAAAAAATAAAACCAAAAAAAAAACGCCACATTATATAATTTTTCACATCTATCAAGCCCCTCAGGCACCAACCAACCAACTTTTGAGTCAACCTAGTGGCCTCCAGGTCACTAACACCACTACTTGATTATTCACAAACAAAGTAATTTTAGAACACCGTGAAGCTGTTGGGGTGCCTGAAAGAACAGTGCAGCCCTGACTCCTTCCCCATACTCAGGAAGAAGAAAACCCTAATCAATTAGACAAACTTTACTCCTAAACAGTGTCTGTCCCGACATCCTCCGAAACCTTCTAAGTGGTCTCTGTCATCTCTCACCAAGAACAGGGCCCGTGGATTTATGACTTATATGCTCTTCCCCCATCCTCCTAAAGCTCCCACTCAGGGCCAATGTGCGCATGGACAGGCCAGCTCGGGTGGGGCCCAGTGGCTCTCATCCCCCTGCTGCTGAAATGATACCCCCTTTCTAGTGTGTCCCTCTGCCTTCCTCTCTTTCCCTATCTTCCCCTTCTCAGAGAACTTCCCAGCATTAACCTCCCCTCTGAGCATTTGGAACCGCGCTGTAAGAAGATGAAGTTGTGTGCCAAGGAAATAAGAGGGCCTCACTTTCATCGACCATTGAATATCTCCACACAGCACATTTTGGGGGAGGGGGGCCATAATACATTTCATCTAATACAGCTAATCAGAGTGGTTTGTATCACTATTCCCACTTTACAGATGAGGAAACTGAGGCTTTGAGTGGCTAGGAAACTTTCCCAAGAACATAACATAAACTCAAGTCAGTATTCAAATTCAAGTTTCTATGATCTGAAAGCCCATCCAGAACAGTACATCTCTAACAAATACATTAGAAATAATTAGTATTTAATACCCTCCTAAAAATACAATTTCTTTTTCCCTGGATCCATGTAATTAGGGCAGTGAGAGAAGTCATTTGGCTAAGCTGGAAAGAATGAGAGTTACTTTGTGGGGTATTTTTTACCTGAAGCTCCTTAAGAGAGTAGCATGTCAATTTTCAGGACCTAAGAAGAAAGCATTTAAACCCTAATATCATCTTGAAATAATTAAGCATTCATTAAGGTCCAAAATAGAGCTTTAGACCCAGAGTCCAAAGTTTAGCTTTGAAACAATACAGCCAAAACGAAGTTAAGTAATAATATGAATAATGGAAGGAAACATTTTGTAAGATGAATATATAAAATAAAGTTTGGCAATACGAAGTCTCCACTTAAGACTTATTGGGCCAGCACAGCCTTCGTGACATCTGCTTCAACGCATACTTCAGTTTCTAGAACTGCCAACTTTCTCTAATACCAACACAAGGGAAAGGAAAGAAAACTTGCTTTCTCATATTGCCATCTTTGTTTAAAGAAAATGAAAAAAGGGTTAACCTAGGTGAACATCTCGAATGTTCTTATTACATCTGTGGAAAAGGGAGCAAAAAAGTCAAGAAATTGATTCGTGTCAAGCTGGGAGGTCTGCAGGCAGGAGTGACTGTGGGTTTATTCTTAGCAGTTAAAGTCACTGCTTATCTTTTTTTAATATGTTTGTCATCTTCGGAGTTCAGCACGGTTGCCAAGTTCCACGAAGATACTCAAGGATCAGGACTGACAGCAAAGGACCTCCCTGTCCTAGGATAGTAATCTCCCAGCCCCCGCCCCATAACCCCCAAGGCCTCAACAAACACAGAAAATACAGAAATTCCATTTCCGTATGTGGCTCGGAATGCTTACTGTCATCACGCTATTGTGTCTGCCCCGAGTATTTGTGCTCTGGGAAAGGGATCCCTTACAGCTCCTAAGGAGACAAGGGGACCCCCAGCCTTTACTCTCTTCCTGTTTCTTTTTTTTTTTTTATAATAGTTTATTGTCAAATTAGTTTCCATATAACACCACGTGCTTCTCCCCACAAGTGCCCCCCACCATGACCATCCCCCCTCCCTTCCTCCCCCTCCCCCCTCAGTCCATGGTTCGTCTCCAGTATTCAATAGACTCCCTTGATCCGCGTCCCTCACTCATCCCCGCTCTCTTTCCCCCTTCCTCTCCCCATG
>PISW01007342.1:0-21957 GCA_004023785.1 Mungos mungo
GAGAAATGCTGATGCATAGGGGCACATGTACCCCAATGTTCATAGCAGCACTGTCAACAATAGCCAAATCATGGAAAAAGCCTAAATGCCCAACACCTGATGAGTGGATCAAGAAGATGTGGTATATATACACAATGGAGTACTACATGGCAATAAGAGGGAATGACATATGGCCATTTGTAGGAAAGTGGATGGACCTTGAGGGTGTCATGCTAAGTGAAATAAGTCAGGCAGAGAAGGACAGAAACCATATGTTTGCACTCATAGGTCTAACAGGAAATTTTCAGGATGATCTAGCTTCAAGAAAAGCAAGCAGTGAGTAGTGCTTAAGAAAAATTGATTCAGTATCTAATGGATAATTGATGCCTGTCACAACACAGCATTTTATATACTGTTAAGTGAAACTGCAATACAATCTAAGTTTATTTTGGGAGTGTTTGCTGTATAATTGGATTTAATGAAATGTTTAGAGGTGCAGTAGGCATGACTTTGAGTAGATAATGAAAGAAAATGCAAAATGCTAATTGATTTATGATGTGGTTTCATCTTAGCTTGGGCAAAGCATGCAGTATTTAATACATAGTAGCAGAATATTTACTATTGAAGCTTGAAAAGATGTGAGTTCTTTGTGTGCAACCTTTCATTTATGCATGTGAGAGGGTTATCGCTTTTTTAATATTTTTACATTGTAGTACTTGTTTTGCTTGTTGGTGGTGTTTGCTTATTTAATACATTCTGTCAAGGACAGGAATTAAAAAAAAAAAGAATTTCTGGGACACGGTATCAGGCTCCTTCTGTATCTGATAGAGTAATTACTCTGTATCACTGAGAGATCCTGGGCTTTGAAATAAATGTGTTTGTTAGTTGGTATTTGAGATTTTCTCCCAAGACAAATGAATAAGTGCTTCATGTGTGGGAAGCAGGCAACAAAGGGATATGTGATGATCATTAGTATGAAAGTTGTGGACTTTATGTATTTACATGCCTGAAAGTCAAAAATATCAAGGATCACTGCATTTATTAATTACTGTTCATCTCTGGGTGGTCTAGTAATGGCTTGGCAGTGTTTAAATGACTAATATGAAGATATATAAACTATAAAAATCAAGGGATATTTATACTATAAAATTTGCTTTTCTTGTCTTCCTTTCAGGTAAAATCAAAAATTATGTTGTTATAAAAAAAGAAAACATGGAGGGGGACAAAACTTGCGACTCTTAAATATGGAGAACAAACAGAGGGTTACTGGAGGGGTTGTGGGAGGGGGGGATGGGCTAAATGGGTAAGGGACACTAAGGAATCTACTCCTGAAATCATTGTTGTACTACATGCTAATTAACTTGAATATAAATTTTAAAAAAATAAATTATTAAAAATGAATAAATTAAAAATTAATTTAAAAAAAAGATACTTGCATGCTGTGCTTAAAGTCATGCTAGACCGTGGGGCATCTGCATGGCTCAGTCGGTTGAGCATCCCACTCTTGATTTCGGCTCAGGTCATGATCCCAGGGTTGTGGAATCGAGCCCCGCATCAGGATCCATTCCATGCTCAGTGTGGAGCCTGTTTAAGATTCCTCCCACCCTACCCCACACGCCCTCTCTCTCCTTCCCTCTGCCCCTCTCCCCAACTCACGCACTTTCTCTTTCTAAAATACTTAAAATATGTATCATGCTACATTTACTTAGGAGCAAAGCCGAGCCTCAGATCACAGAGGCTAGATGTGCTTATTAAAAATGTATGCCCTTCTTGTAAGAAAAAGGCTGTAGCTGGCAAAGAACTAGGAAGGTTCTCGATATTTGAAATGAATGGAATCTTTCTGATTCTCAAGAAAAAACCCTTGATCTTGGGATTAGTCATGTAACCATCACTTCTTAACCCTAGAATTCACCTTTGGAAATCCCCATTGAGGTACTATTGGGAGTACAATATAAAGTAGGAAAGCAATTTGAACTTCCTAGTTTTGCTCCATAGAACCACACATATAGTTCCCATTATAGGAGAAGGTAATTATGTGGAGGGCCCCTGGAGTTTCACATGTATCACTTCTAGGTGAGTTTTACCTCATCTATTTGTTTCAGGTTTTTCAATATCTAATTACAGAATTCTCACAGCAGGTAAAGCAGATACGAAAAGTCCTAATGGAATTGTCAAGTCAGAGCCAAATACAGTAAAACCTTGGATTGCAAGTAACTTATTCTATGAGTGTTCTGCAAAACGAGCAAACATTTCTAATAAATTTTAACTTGATAAATGAGCGATGCCTTGCAATACAAGTAATATGTAACACTGACCATCACAATCACAACTGAGCCAAAGGTGCTTGAAATTCACTTTGATATACAAGTGCTTTGGATTACAAGCATGTTTCTGGAGTGAATTATGCTCACAAACCAAGGTTTTACTATATCAAGGAAAAAGTAACTAAAAATATTAGACCTTATCTTAAGAGAGAATAAGTTTCCTGTGCCAAAACATTAGAACATCCCCCTCAAATTACCTTTGACCTAGGATTACAACAGATATTGTCCTAGACAACCAGTGAGGGGGCAGATTAAGTTCATACTAGTTATTTCTGGCTCAGCCCCTTGAAGTTTTTGTGTTGGTTAAAAAGAGAGAGAGACAGGAAATAATCAAGAAAACTAATAGGCAACTGACAGAATGGAAAAAGATGGTTGCAAATGATGTATCAGATAAAGGGCTAGTATCCAAAATCTACAAGGAACTCACTAAACTCCACACCTGAAAAACAAATAATTCAGTGAAGAAATGGGCAGAAGACATGAATAGACACTTCTCCAAAGAGGACATCCAGATGGCCAACAGACACATGAAATGATGCTCAGTATCACTCATCATCAGGGAAATACAAATCAAAACCACACTGAGATACCACCTCACACCGGTCAGAATGGCTAAAATGAACAAATCAAGAGACTATAGATGCTGGCAAGGATGTGGAGAAACAGGCACCCTCTTACACTGTTGGTGGGAATGTAAACTGGTATAGCCGCTCTGGAAAATAGTGTGGAGGTGCCTCAGAAAATACATAATAGAACTCCCCTATCACCCAGCAATAGCCCTGCTAGGGATTTACCCAAGGGATACAGAAGGGCTGATGCATAGGAGCACATGTACCCCAATGTTCATAGCAGCACTTTCAACAGTAGCCAAATCATGGAAAGAGCCTAAATGTCCATCACCTGATGAACGGATCAAGAAAATGTGGTTTATATATACAATGGAGTACTACATGGCAATGAGAAGGAATGAAACCTGGGCATTCATAGCAACGTGGATGGAACTCAAAGGTGTCATGCTAAGTGAAATAAGTCAGGCAGAGAAGGACAGATCCCATATGTTTTCACTCATAAGTCTAACAGGAGAAACTTAGCAGAGGACTATGGGGGAGAAGAAGGGGGAAAATAGTTGGGGAGAGGGAGGGAGGCAAACCATGAACTTGAATACTGAGAACAAACTGAGGACTGATGGGGGAGGGGGACGGAGGAAGGGGGGGCACTTGTTGGGATGAGCACTGGGTGTTACACGGAAACCAACTTGACAATAAACTATAAAACAAAAATAAATAAAATGCTAAAGCACTTTGAAAAAAATTAAAAGTGCTTTTTACCACCTTCTTCAAAAAAAAAAAAAAACCACAGAGGGAGGGAATTAATTCCCTATTGCTGTCACATCTATTCACTTTGTTTTTTTTGTTCACAAAACTTACAATTCCCAAATAACCCATTTGCTTCATAACTTAAAGCACACACTCACTGTGGCCGCCACACTGCATCATGTCCAGAGGTGGACTCCCCCATGTGCGGCCCTCCTTCTCCTCAGTGGGAGCTGGGCCTGAAGCATAGTCCTGAGCTTTTTCTTCTCACCTGATACTCCTGGTTTAATCCCTGCCCCATCAGGCACTGAGACAGACTCTTGACTCCTTCACTAGTAGCTGCTTTGCAACTCCAGCCCAGCCCTAAACGTAGGTGTCAGTCCCTTCTGTGATTCCAAGGCAGTAATGTCCAATGGAAATAGAATGCTAGTCATACATGTAATTTTAAATTTTCTAGTAGCCACATTCGAAGAGTAAAAAGAGATAGAATAAATAACTTTGAGTTAAACCCAATATATTATAAAATGTTATTCAATATACAATAAGAAGATTTTTGGAAAATATTAAGGAGATACTTTATATTTTCTTTTTTAGTATTATGTCTTTGAAAACTGGCATGCATCTTAAACTTAGAGCATATCCCAATTTGGGTGCCAATTTTTTCAGAAATTCTTGATCTATACAGTTTTCCTAAAATGTATAGCTGAAAAAATACTTTTCCCAAGATTCTCCCAAATATAATTCAGTTATTAGAAAACTTAAGTGTCAGCTTTTAACATTGAATTTAAATAAAATTTAGAAGTCAGTTTCTCAGTTACACAAGTCTTTTTTTATAAGGTATGAGAGCCACATGACACTAGTGGCCACCACACTGGATTGTCAAGTTCAAAAGGATGTAAAGTTTGCTTTTATTAGCTGCTCAGCTTTGAGCTGCCTCATAGGACATCTATTTCTTCTTCTTCTACTCTTCTCCCTATCCTACATCAAATTAATCATAAATCTGTTTGTTAGGATTCAATTGAGTGATAACCAGATCATAGGGCTTAATATGGATAAAGCCAGTCCTCATTAGTGAAATCCTGTCTGAGAAGTATGGCTAAAGGATAAATGGGTGGAGAGGAAAGACCTCAAAACTAAATGAAGGAAATTGGGTTACTGTTGATTCTTTAAGGAAGGGACGCTTTCAAATGTTTGAAGACAGAAGAAATTCCAATTAGAAAGAAGGCATTAAAGGTATGGGGAAAAATGGGATCTTCGGGAGAGCCATATATGGAGGTGATACAGATGGATGAACAGAAAATAAATTATTAAGAGTGAGATTTAGTATTAAAGAAGTCTAAGAACTCATAAATCCCTGAATCCTGTCCTAAAGTCCAAGTACAACTTTCCCCACAAGAGTACTCCCAAGGAAATTAAGGACACCATAGCAGAATGAGAACCAAAATACCTAAGTTGGTAATGATTGTACCCAATTAATCAATGCCGAATTCTGATAAAATGCTGAACTGGAGACCTATGAGAAACTTCCTCTTTCTCATTTTCTCTCACATCCCAATCGTAAATCTTGCGACCAGCACAGAAGACATGGCCACAAGGAACCAGAATGAGATAAATGGCTGAGGCTACAAGGGAGTCTTCACTTAATTTCCCAGCCCAGATCGTGGAATATCAAATTGGTGTTTCCTTAATTTTTTAAAAATAACACTTCAAAATTTCATCTATAGAATCCCAAACAGTGCTCTAAAGCATTATTCTGTTCTACCCCCAACTAACACTTTTTTTTTTTCAAAATTAGGGTACTCCTGAAATACCTAAAGTTTTGTTAAAAATACATTTTCAAAACAAATTATGGAATATATTTATAAGCAAACAGTCTTCAACTCTCAATAGTTAACTAAAAAGAATCCAAAGGTCTGGATCAAACCCTCACACCAAAAGCTATGTTTGAAGTTTGCAATTTTGGCCTAGTTTTATGGAAAGTTTGCTTCTAAATTTTAGAGAACCCATTTGTCTGAGTTTGCTGAGCTTCAAACTGACCCTGAGAAACTCCGTCAGGACACCTCTGGTCAAGAAACATCTATGGAAATATTCAGGGCTACTCTCTGTCTCTTAAGAGAACATCAGCACCTGCATCTCACCGATACCAACTTCAGTCACAAACTACGTAATTGTAATAACAACAATACTACCTCTCCATTTATGTAGTTTGCTTGGAATAAATCTCTCAAATAGCCACATTCTTTTCTAGGGAAGCACAGGTCCAAAGAGACAATAACAGTCCCTCCAGGCAATTCTCAACCTGGTCTGACAAGAGAGTGAAATGATGTGGCTAAGTGTGACCCACAAACATTCACCGTATTGTCTTTATGGGCAAAATACTTCAAACAGGAATTGCTTTATGATCCAGATTGGCTACAGGAAGGACTCTGCCATGAAAACAAATCTGGAAGTTTATCAAGTACAGCATATTTGAAGGCTGCAGCTGGGAATCGGATAGATTCATGGATTTTATATTTTTATCTTTATGAATGAGGCCAAAATAAAAACATTGCAAGAACCAAGTCCACTATAACATTGCTAAATCTGAATAGTGTAAGTATACTTATAGAAGATATATAAACACACATAGATGGCATGTACATAAACATGCATACATATGTTGAGAATACAGATTACACAGAATTTCAGTTTAGAAAAGGACCAAACTGCAAATTCACTGGCAAGTCTCCCACACAATTAGAGATTAACTGGAGAAAAATGAAAGGCAGGAGACAAAAAAGAAAAATGTGAAATTATCAATATATCGACTATAATAAAATTTCAGATTTTATAGGGATGCCAGGTATCCGTACCCTGATACGGACTTCACATTTAGTGTCTATGTAATAATTCTAAAAATACTGATTGAAAGGTCTTCTACATGCCCAGTTCAGCGTCATTCACTTTTTCCCTACTTTTCAGAGAGATGCCAGAATTCACCTTCATCTCCAGAGAAGGGTGTGTCTTGGAAACTGGTCCCCTCCCCAAAAATGAAATCCTGCAGAGCCAGCTGGAGGTAATTGAGGTAACTAGCAATTGAAGCATGAACGCACAGCATTATTGTCCCCCAAGTATATTATAAACTGTTTTGTGGGATTAAAAGAGAAAATGGTGGACTTCTGCTGTGCAGATCCCAGAGAGGAAAAGGCAACACACAGCTTTGTACGGAGAGGAGCTGGCACTGTGGAGAACGACTACATAAGCAACTCAGGGATCTGACGCAAAGAACTGCCTTATTTAGATCATTAATGAGCATTCCTTGGAATCTAACTCTGAATGGGATTGTCCTCTTTTCAAGCAAGACTTATGGTCTTTGATAATCCTCCCTTGGAGAGTCTGGACCAGCAGAGGACAAGCAAGCACCTTTTGTACATCCTACTGTCCACGCAGGTGCTATCTGGCAGCAAGAAGCAAGGGCAAGTTAGACTGATGAAATTGTAGGTTCCCCCTAGTCTGCTAAGATATGGGAGTCAACAGGATCCTCCCTTTTTCATTCTGCATAAGCTTCTGGGGTTTCTGGAAACATTGGGTGCCAGGAAGGAGCTCTACGAGGAAATTACTAAGCCTTCTGCTAATCTGGCCAAAGAGTACTGGAGCTAGATGTCCTCTGGAGGTCATTATTTGCAACCTGAATCTGGGAAGCAGGTCAAATTTAGCATTCACACAGTCCTGTGTTAACCTACTTCTCAAGTCCTCTCAGACTTTATGAAGCCGTGAATAACAACAAATGAACACTTGACTGAGAATCAGAAGGCCTGTGGAGTAATAACAGCTCTGCTTTTAAGTAGCTGTGGGACTCGGAGGAAGCTTCAACTCAAATTCTTTAGTTATTCCTAAGTATTTGGACCCTGTGTTCAACGGGCCCTTATCCCTCTATAATCTTATGAATCAATTTTAAAATACTTTATAGGGGCGCCTGGGTGGCTCCGCCACTTAAGCAACTTGAGCTCAGGTCATGATCTCGCAGTTTGTGGGTTCGAGCCCTGTGTCGGGCTCTACGCTGACAGCTCAGAGCCTGGAGCCTGCTTCAGATTCTGTGTCTCCCTCTCTCTCTGCCCTCCCCGGCTCACATTCTGTCTCTCTCTCTCTCTCTCAAAAATAAACATTAAAAAACATTTTTAATAAAAACTAAAATAAAATACTTTATAAAAAACTTTGTTAACCATGAGTTCATTTCGTCCTGGCTGAACTAGGAGTTTTCTCCTGGATATAAACTCTTAATAATGATTTAGTTTGGGACAGAGAAAAATCAGTAGGAAGGTTGGGCAGGCTAGAGTAATTATTATTAAGAATAAAAGTAATTCTTAAGTATGTCTTAGGTGCTCGTACTATTTCAGGTGCCATTTTATTCATTAACCTTATAAAATGAGTGTTGCTTTACAGATGAGGAAACTGAGGTTCCAAGGGTTAAACAGCCTGCCAACACCCCATAGCTCCTACGGACAAAATGTAGGTTTCAAACAGTTCTTCCTGTTGTTGAACCTGAAGCACTTTCACACTGCCTTTCAGAGAATAAACTGGATTCTTCTCAAGTGACATCATCTTTTTAGGTCTCCACCAGTATACTCAAAAACTCCATGTTGATTTCACCTGAATCAAAAGAACTCCAAGGCCAGACAAAATGCAATAATCCACCCACCATCGGTTTTAGACGTGCAGACCTTACTTTTGGCATTTCTCTCACAAGCAACCTGTGGATTGTTACCTACTCAGATTCTGCATAGCAGTTAAATCATCTCCTCCCATTACAAGGTGTTGTTAATAATATATTTCAAAATAGTATTGACAAGTAAAAACAGTTGAGGAAAAAGTTATTTCAAGTCTTGAGAGAAGTTGTAGTTTTCAAATTCTCCCAAGCTCTTTCTATTCATATGGTTTCTATTTAATTGTGAAAACTTTCTCATCCAAAGAAATTATATTCTACTTCCTGAGATAGCAAAGAGAAACCAGCACTTTAAATCGCATGTATCAAAATAGTAGTGAGATTGTGTCACTTGTTGAAAACAAAAAACGTTTGAAGAAAGCAACTACTAAGCTAATTGAGTTCTAAGATACTTTCCAATTGCTTGAAAGTTGAGTTCCTTTTGTTTCTCTAACCTGAACCATATGATTATGTGTTTTGACAATAGGCAGATTATTCTTTTTTCCTTCATATTTTATCAAAGAGAATGTTAAAATTACTTTTACAGTAATAACCCTTCCAACCCTAAGGAATTCAAAACATACTAGAGAAAATATTGAGATTATATATTATGCAGGAGAAGATGCTGGGGCATCTTCCTTTCTGAATTCTGAAATTCTCATAAAAACGTTATGCAAAATAAATGTTGCTGTGTCAATTATCTGTTAGCAAATGGTATTCTTCAGTTTCATTTCCAAATTATCCAAAATGAATCAGGATTTCATATTGAGCTGTCAACATGAAATTCCAACTCCTAAAATATAGAGAGCATTTTGGGAAGAAAGAAAATATGAAGTGGTAAAAGTCAGGTTTCTTTCACACCCCTCCGGTTTAATGTAGCATTCTGGAGTCATAGGTACTCACTACATTGCGCAAAATTGACAGATTTTTAGACAATCCCTTAAGTTGTTTTATTTCAATATGTGACACTTTGTGGATAATTTAAAGGCACTAATATTCTCTTTTAAGAAGAGTAAATACCAATAGTTGTAGTAAAATGTACTAAGTAAGTCCAGATTTTTTTATTCACTCTGCACAGCTGTGCAAGATCATGATATCTTTCAAAAGCAAAGTTATGATTCAGTGTTACCAATAATGTGCAACTGATTAAAATGAAATTATTGGAGTCTAAGCATGGGATGTATCACTATGACACTTCCCATTAATCTTTTTTTTAGCTTTGAGATTAAACTATGAAGAAGTCTTCCGATCTGAGATATCTAGGTTGACACCTCATTTACCATGAAGACAAACATATTGCTATCATCAATGGAACATGAGCACCAATGCCAATCAGAAGGATTTCCAGTTTTGAGGCTGCTCATATGAGCATAAAGGCAAAAGATTGAATTAAAGAGACAACTTCCCCTCATTAAATGCCTTTATTCACAAAAAGCCTAAGAAATAAAAGTTATATGAGAGTAAGCACATCACCCCATCAAAATACAGTAATTCTGTCTCCTTGGATCCAGACGTATATCCGGCCACATACTTTGCGTGCCATATAAGCTTATAAACTAATACCTGTAAAACTCAGGTTTTCATTTTCTTTTTATGTTTGTCCCTTCCCAACCATTACTTATGTCAATAAATGGTACATGACTCATCTTGCTGCTCAAGTCAAAAACCCAGGTGCCATCTTTGATTTCATGCTTTCTCATATACTACATCAAATCTATCAGGTCCTATTGGTTTTACCTACAAAATACTTAAATACTTCCTTTTTTTTAATTCCATTATTATCCTCTTTATCCACCAACATCTCTCACCTGGACAACTAAAATACTTACACAGGTTTTCCAACACACATTCTGATCCTCTCACATCCACCCCTTACCCAGGGAGCAGCCGGAGTAATTTTATTTATTAACAGAACAGTAAGCCACAGAATTGCTTTAAAAGATTTAGGTGGCTTCCTTTGGAATTTCTCTGTTTCCACTTCAGTCCCTACCTCCAGACAACCAGTATTTCATAATCAATTTTTTTCTTATGCTAAGAGAAAACTAAAAACTCAAATTCCTGACTAAAAGACTCAAAGCTGGAGAAAGTTACATTGTCCATTAAAGACCTACCAGTGTTCTCCAATGAGCTCCAGTTCTTGGAAAATCCAACAAAGTGGTTATGGATTATTTCCTGATAGAGAAACTACCTACAGAAAGTTTGGCAAAATCTTTCAACCAGCCAAGGTATACATTCATACAAATAAGAGAGAAAGAAGACTTTAGAGAACCTTAAGCATGGCAGATTTGTGGGTAAAAAGACCCTGCTCTCTCAAATGCCATTCCAGGTTCATCCCCAGAGTCATATCGGGTCTCGATACTTTTTTCCACCATCATCCTTTTGAACTATACTAACCTACACAATATCTAAAAGGTTATTTAGAAGACAACTGCCTCGTTGCTACCAGTCTAAGAAAAAAAGGAATAGATTCTAGAAACAAAAACACAACTGACCTCTCTTTGTTAAAACGTAGGCCAGAGCCATAGGCATAAACTGGAGATAGGACGATCCATTTTTAGAGCAAGATACGTCAAAATTGGGCCAGAGCTAACAATAAAGATATTCATATCCAAACCTTCCCATACACAGCTCCAAGGGCCATCTCATTCGAAATATTCCCTAATAAATATTTCATCAAGGCTTCTGAACACAAATGTTCCTTGTGGTGAGGCTACATAAACAAATGCAAAGTGAGGCACTTTGTAGTCTCTTCCTTTGGCCATTTCGGCCTCCCTGATATCAGTTTCCTCTATTTGTGTAAACTTGGAGGAGAGAAGGTTTTCACTAGCAACTCAAATGTCAGAGGTACACCTGAGTTGGCCTATTTACCGTGTCAAACAATGAATTTATCACCCATCTACGACAAAGGGATTTTAAGCCTCTGGGTACTTAAACTGCTTTGCTCTACAAGAGTCAAGATAACTACTAAATTAAGTTTAATTTTTCCCCTCATGAATATTTTATAGGTCCTCTGTGAGAACATCTAGGTTTTCAAGTACCATTTTCTTATTAAACCCACACTAATTTTAATTTTCAAAAATTTTAAGATCAAATGTATATGTCATTTAAATGTCTTTCCTGCCATAATCTCGTCTGCAGTACAAATACACGTGGCCCTGGTTTAATGTCATCTGTCATGTGAGTGATGTCTACACAAGGAGGGTTTCCGTTTTGCAACGTAAAAACGTTAGGCCTCTCTATTGTGATCACCAAAGAACAGATTCTTTTAAAAAGAAACATATGACTTAAATGGATAGAGCCTATCTGATTGGAAATATAGGATTATTTTAAAACTCAATTATATTGTACTTGCAAAGCACAATGTGCCTAATTTCACAAATCGTCTTGAGTTATGAAATAATTTAGAAGTCTCATTTTTGAACCAAATACTGTGCAAACATACCACCTCTGTTCTATTATTGAAGATAAATTAAACAAATACAAATCTTCAGAGTCGGGGAGAGGAAAATATAGACTAGAAAATTAAATCCCTGTTTCAGCTGGGGGCAATATTACCTCACCACCACCACCACTCCCCCCCCCCCACCACCTTCCCGTCCCCAGGGACTTTTGCCAATGTCTGGAGTTTTTTGTTTTTTTTTTTATCATTACAACTATGATAAAGGAAGGGTAGTTTGAGGCTGATATTTATGGGTAGAGGCTAAAGATGCTGATAAACATCTTATAACACACAGGACAGCTCTGCACAACTAAGAATTATCTGGCCCAAAATGTCAATAGTGCTAAGGCTGAAAAAATCTGGTTATAGAAATCCAGAGAACTGAAAGAGAGAGGCGGCTAAGTATTTCCTCATGAATAGACAGCTCTTGGAAGAGCACCACCAATGGCCTTAGACACATCAAGCCAGACCTTGATTTCAAATCTATAAATTGAGGAATAAGATATCAAGGATGAAATACGATGAAAATTGTGAGGAAAAATTAAAATGGCTTGACAATCACCCTCACAAATCTTTCAGCCTCACAAAAGATCTGAGATTTTTAAAAAGCATCCTCATCATTATGAGGATGAGACATCATGGTTGCCTTCCCATGTAAGGGTTGAGGACACTAAGCCTGAGGGAAGCCAACAGACTTGCCAAAGTCACTCAGAAAAACCACAATGAACATGTACATCTAAACACTGTGAGTCTACATGCAGTGTTTTTCTCATTTATCACCCATATTTCTATCACACCCTTCCCCAAATACAACATAATCAAACATACAATATATGTGGTGCTTCACACCTGATGATATATGAAGCAGTGATAAAGGCAGACTTTTAGAGATGGTAATGACCTGGTGTTTACACTTGCCTTGTTCAGGTTCTGTAACAAGACCCAGAAATTTCTACAATCCCTTAAAATTCTACTGGAATGAACACACAAGGTATCTCTGATAGTAGATGCTCTAGAAGGTAAACGATTCCTATCACCAGACCCAAAACATTCCAAATTGAGATTTAGTATCTATTCACCCTCAAGATACTAAAATCATCACTGACTCTGGGTGAAGAAATATTTCTGTAGCTCCATATTTATGTTATGAAGGAAGGTTATTATATAAATAGAGTAAAGACAGATTCAGCTCCTGAAGGCTTAAGGAAATCATAGAAAGGGCACTAGATTGCTCTTTCTAGACCTGGCTCTTTCCCTAATGTATACATAGCTTCGTAAAGTATTTTAAACTTTCTATATTTCAACTTTTTCACTGGAAGACTGAAGATAGTGGCTACTTAGGTGGCATTGTACAAATGAGACAGATTTATACAAATGCATCTTGATAAGAAAAGCCAATAAACAGATATACAGTGTCATTACTCACCATTAACTCCCATGCCTTTATTATTGATGGGGTTTTCCACTAGTGCATCCCCTAAAATAGATGCTCAAGTTACTGGTTAAAAAAAAGTACTTTTCAAACTTAAAGCCAGATTCCAATGGGCCTTGCCAAGAACGGTGTTGGTTTTAAAAATGTCCTATACAAGACTGATGGTGAGAAGCAGCTCCTTGAGAAAAGTACATTACATCCGACAGAGGGGATAGATTTATACTGACACCTCATTGAGAACAACCCTCCTAACAGACCATGTTGATCTTTAGAGTAACTATTCTTTAGCTAACAGACCTTAATTTCATTTTGGCAACATGCTCAGTTCCATGATATGAACGGACTAGTATAAGTCACCGCAACATTCCCATTTCCCTGAAAATTCAGCATGTAACTGGGGTGCCTGAGTGGCTCAGTGGGTTAAGCGTCCCACCCGATTTCAGCTCAGGTCATGATTTCACGGATCCTAAGATTGAGCCCCACATTGGACTCTGTGCTGACAGCATGGAGCCTGCTTGGGATTCTCTCTCTCCCTCGCTCTGCCCCTCTCCCTCAAAATAAATGAAAAAACTTAAAAAAAAATCAGCATGTAACCTAATCCTAATTATCCATAAGGAAAAATCTACTGTATAGAGATGTTTGTGATATGTTATCCTCCGTAATTTAAAGAAAGAGAGAGAGATGCAAATGAAGGCAGCTCTCCTGTCTCCTTCCTTGTTTTCTGTTTTGACAATATGGGTATAATGAAATGTCTGGAACCATAGAAGCCATCTGTCAGCCAGGAGGCAAGGAGCTTGAGTTCCAAAGCTAACATGGTACAAATGGCAGAGGGGGAGGGTGAAAAAATAAGTCCTAGATGACTTATTGGACATAATTTCCAGTCCCGAAATCCTGAAACTACAGCATTCCAATGGGTTAAGTGTACACTAAATGTTCTCTTGTTTTAAATTAATGTTGGTCAGGTTTTCAGTTATTGGTGGCTTAAGTATCCTACCTCACGCACCCACATGACAATTCTACTTGTGCCCTCTGAGGATCTACCTGCCTGTTGTCAAAATGTAGCATACCTTCATTCTTCTATTAAAAACATCAAGTTCTGTTAGTGGAAGAAAGATCTCAGACATAAGGCCCTGGAAAGGTAACAACCTCTTCTGCTTCATGGATCAGAAACAATACGGCATTATTTTTCTCACTTCTTTTCTCTGCCGTACTGATTTCTCCGCTGGGAATGCCCTTCCCTTCTCTTTCCAGCTGGTCTACTTCTACTCGTCCTCTGACTGCTGGCTAGAGATGTGTTTCTGTGAAGCCTTCTCCCAAACGGAATTAGAGGATTTCAACTTTTGGGTCCTACACAAGTCAAGCAGGTGTGTTCTGTTAGTAACAAGAAACAGAGCACAGACACAAACTGGCTCAAGCAAAGTGGTGAACTGGAGGATCACAGGACTATATTTTATTTTTTTTTAACATATGCAATTATTTTTCATCATTTACAATACAGTAGTTACAATGACACTCCAAACAGAAAATCAAAGTAAAAAATCAAAACACCAACTTCTGTTTCATGTAATTAGACTTATAGAGAAATTAGAAGGTTAAGTAACAACTAGTTAATCACCTAATTTCACAGCTATCTGAAGTGGCACTATAAAATACAAGAAAAGAACGAACCAAAGTCAAGGGTTCAAATGAGGTAGTCAGGAGTCAATCATAGTACTTTCATTTTTCCTTTCTCCTGTCCATGTGCTGGGCCATTCTTAGACAGGAGCATCTTCTATGTGCAAAGATGGATTTAGGAAACTTTAGGTCTGATTCCTCCTCCCAGATGCTTTAACAGAGAAGTAAGTTATTCTTCTATACTCTCAACGCAAGTCTCAGACTGGCTGGAGTCATGTGCTCATGGTACAGCACAGGGTATGGAAAACACTTGATTAGCTGAGTGCAGAAGCCGAGAGTGGGGACAACCCCACACAGACCCAAAGGACTGAAAACTGACAACGATTTCCCGGAGGAATTCCTGAAAATGGGAAACTGATAAAGACAGGAAGGAACCATGTCTATTATACCATAAGACCTTGAATATACCACATTATTTCCTATTAACTTAAAAAAAAAAAAAAGATGTTGACTATGTTTCAGGCACCATTATTTCTCTCCCCACTAAACCACAGTCCTCAAGGGCAAGGCCAATGTCTTATTCAAGGCATCTTTTCCCTTTTCTAGCATACAACCCATTGTGCTGTTATGGTCTCTTTGGTTATTTGTCACTTTATACCAAACTGAAATCCTAAAAAACAGCCTGGGACTTTATCTTACTCTTCTTTGTATTCTCAAAGCCTCCTAAAGTGCCAGCTTGGCACATGCTGTTTACTTAGTAAATCTTTATTGAATTAATGTATTAACACTGATATACCCTGGGCAGAATTTGAGTTGTAAGTAATAATAAGTGTACTCACCATGTTAATCCTAAATAATGCCCACCATGCATTTTGCAGCTTTTGTACACTCTTAGCAAAACGGGATATACTGAACCGAAGGAAGCCAAAGGACTAAGCACATTTCAAGTGGCCACCCACATAGAGAAGAGAGAGGAAGTGGGAGATATCACAGATGTACAGTTGTGTTGCCACTAACTTCAGCCAGAGTCACATACTGAACATGGGAAACACTTCAAACATCGAATGTGACGGGACAGGGAAAGAGTGCTTTCAAGAAGGATGCTGTAACCATTCTGCAAAAACAAAGAGATTCTTAACTCTCTAGAGAATGTAGGTCACATACTGAACAAAAATAGAAATCTAAGCTCCTTGGACAAAGCTAAAGGCAAGCAGCCAAAACATGAACATAAAAACCACTCTCACTAACTTAAGCAAACAGCAGGAAATAGCATCATTTGGACCTGGTTCCAGGCCAACCGCAGGTCCCAAGGCCTCACTCAACCAGGAAATGCCCCTGACATGTTCACTAACAGTTCAAGTCTGAAGTAGCGGCCAGAGAGAAACAAACGTCTAACCAAACTCCATGTTGAGATGAAATAGCCATCAAGACCAACAGTCCAACAAACACAAAAAACAATAAAGGAATAGACATGTCAAGATTCCAAAAACACTGAGAAAGGGCCAATGCAGAAAAAGGACTTAAAAGGAATCTTTAAAATAATTATTTAGGCTTGGTGTCTTGTATTTGCATATTCACATCCTTTTTTGCATATTTCAACAGCTACTTCTCTGGCCAAGGTTTGTGTTTTATCTTTCAGAGGTATAGAACAGCATGTCTTTGTAACATTCGTATTCATTCAAACCCTTTAAAAATTAAAAAAAAAAAAATCCAGTAACCAAACTAATCAGAGATCAAAGACTTAGGGCTGAGAACCCATTACTTCCCCTGTGTTTTCTCTAAGTTATTTTTAAAAGTCATACATAGCAACAGACTTTTGACACAGATGAGTCAAAAGTAGCTGGCCCACACCACCAAAAAAATTTAAAAATCACTATCCTTTTCCTTTTACCAATATTTATATTCAACCCATGGAATAGTTTCTACACATATTTTTGCTTTTGAGACCATGCCACTCATAATGGCCGATCATTCACTTAATTCATGACATCACTTTTCTGTTTTGTCTGAAGTTTAGATCAGATTAGTCATTTAAAAAATTGTTTTAATACTCCACTAGGAATCAACACAAAGATACAAATATCCTTGAAGAAAAGAATATACTTGTTTAGATATTTACTTTGACCTTTTTGGAGAGTATTTCCTTCCCGGCCTCCGGAACACCATGATTTCACCATGACCACCATTTCCTCAAGCCACACTGACGGGACTTGAGGATGCCCACACCATGAGCACTGTCTCAACATGTCCAGCACAGAACTCACTTCTGAGGATGAAAGAGGAAAAAACAAAACACAAATGCCTCTGTGTTCCTTTGGTTATTTTCCATAAACTTTCTGTTCATGTCAATATTTTCCACCTACAAACTCATAAAGGATGGGAACTCTCAATGCTTAGTTTATTCTGTCAGTCCTAAAATACCGTAGTGGGAACAAACGAGTTTTCCAGTAAATCAGTCAAAAAGAACTGAAAAGAAACTTTCTCAAGTCTCCCGAGGCCTGTTAGGGAAGAAGACCCAGAGGATCCATTTCTTTCAGCTTATCATCTTCTTCCCAAAAAACTAAGCAAAAAAATATTAGACTCCTTTCACTGAATGCAAGCCTACTTCCTTTGACTGTCTGTACTTCCTCTTTCTGGTGCACCCAGTATTCTCACTTGTACAAACATCTTCCAAAACGGAAGCCTGCTCTGCCTATTCTAAGTCCAAAAGCCCCACATGCACGCTGTGTTCTCATTTCCTCCCTGCCTTTGAACTTACTCTTAACCCATAAGGGAAACCCCAGCCTAGCACCCACCCTCCCCTTACCTATTTGCTGAACTCCTACTCATTCTTTGGGAATTCTTCGTGGAGACCTTCCGCATTGTTCTACACAATCAGGCACTTCAACCTCTGTTCCCCATGACCCTCTCTCCTTGCTTCTGCTATAGCACATAGCCCCTCACGTTATTGTCTGTTTCTGCAACTTTCCCAAATAGATTTGTCCCAGACGTGCTTTACCCACCCTTATCTCTTCAATGTCTAGGTCGCAGTCTGGTACATACAAGACGCTCACATTTTGCTTATCGAAGAATTACTAGAATGAATTCATAACGTCTATAAAGAACAAAAGTATTTCCTCTTGGCTCCGTATATGTCTACAGTCATAGAAATAGCCACATATTCATCAAACTTCATGTGCTTTCTTCCATAGTATGGAATTGCCACTCTAAAATGTTTGCCCCACATGATAGGTTCTATCTCCTGGTCCTTTAGTTTGGTAGATCCCTGTGACCAGTTCTTAGCGACAGCATGTGAGCACAAGTCAGATGCACGGTTTTCTAAACAGGGCAGTTAAAACTTCTATATGTATATTTTCCATCTGCTACATGAAGCCTTAACAGGATAATGAAGCAATAAGAAGGGAAAGAGACATGGGGCACTTAGGTGGCTCAGTTAAGCGTGTGACCTTGGCTCAGGTCATGATCTCACGGTTTGTGAATTCAAGCACCACGTTGGGCTCTGTGCTGACAGCTCAGAGCCTTCAGCCTGCTTCAGAATCTGTCTCCCTCTCTCTGCCCCTCCCCCACTTGATATCTCTTTCTCCCTCTCAAAAATAAGTAACAGCACAAAAACATTAAAACACGAAGGAAAGAGATTCAATCTGTTAATCTCTCCATGGAGGAAGACCAATCACAAACCAGGAATCCCCTCTTTACCCTGTTTAGTAAAAATTAAAATTTTGTTACATTAGGCTATCGTATGGGGCGGCGGCGGGCGGGGGGGGGGGGGAAGTAGGTAACTGTTAAAGTGGTTAGCACTACTCTTACTACTACATTTACCTTATATTAAATTCTCTAAGGGGTACAGTATAGTGTTCCACAAAAACAGTCCATCTCCCAATCTAACCAAACCTGTTTCACGCAGGAAAAGCCCCAATATAGTTTACAAGGGCTACTTTTGAAAGACGTTCATTTAACAAGGGACCCTCCCGGGCTGGGTCTAAGGATAACGGTGCTGCTCTCGGGACAGGTTTTCTTGATCTTACAAAGAGAAATGACTGAGAAAACAACCCCACCGCGCTTGTCCTATTTGACTGTGAGGCTGTATTGCGACCTTGGGTGGAGCTGGTGGCAAAGCCAATATGCTGAAGATAGCAAAGAAAAGAAAAACGGAAAATACTGGGTCCTTTAAGAAGCCACTGGTATTCTTAATTAATCAACACCGAAGCTGTCCCACCTCAGGAAAATCTGGCATGTCTGATACCAACAATTGTTATCGTTTTCAAGTGACTTTGAATTCCACTTCCTATTTCTTGCAAATAAAGCATCCTAACTGAAATACTAAATTTAAAAAAGAACTCTATTTCACCTCTAGGGTACCTCTGACCAAGACATATTCTCTGTAAAGTGATTTCCTCATTTTTAGGTTGGTTTAATAATTTGTTTATTTGTATGTTATTGTGAAAAAACAAAGATAAATTTACATAAAAGCACCATGGATGCTACAAAGTCTAGGAAGAAAATTCTAATATCCTCTCAGGGGCCACAGAGGTAACATAAATAAATGAAGTGTTCAAGACAATATGAACCAACCTTTTTTTTTTTTTGACAAAGCCAAATATTTACCTAGTTATATTGCCTTTTAAATTTTTTTAATGTTTATTTATTTTTGAGAGAGAGAGAGAGAGCGCACAAGCAGGGGAGGATCAGAGAGACAGGGAGATACAGAATCTGAAGCAGGCTCCAGGCTCTGAGCTAGCTGTCAGCACAGAGCCCGATGCGGGGCTCGAACCCACGAACTGTGAGATCATGACCTGAGCTGAAGCCGGATGCTTAACCGAATGAGCCACCCAGGTGCCCCTATATGGCCTTTTAAAAGACTAGGATGCCAGAGCAGTGAAAGATTGGGTCCTGTTTATTAACCAGTTTTTTGTAACTGCTGTAAAGTTTCTATTACTCTTAATTTTTATTACCCTATTCTATTCCTTTAAAGTATTATTAAATGCTCTAGTTGCATTCTCCTCACACCCAACCTCTCAAAATTCAAATACATTTAAAATAGAAACAAAAGTCACAGCAAATAGCTTCCAACTGTGGCAGTTTTAAAAATGAGCCTCAAATTCTTTGAGGTTTCTCTCCCTTCAGAATGGAGTCCATGTCCCATCCTCTTGAATCTGGGTAAGATTATTTCTGATTCAACAGATCATGTACAGTATTAGTGATAATATGTGTCTTCAAAGCCTAGGTATTAAAAAGCCATAACATTTCCACCGTATTGTCTTAGAATACTAGATCTATGTCTACTTTTTTCTTTATTTTTGAGAGAGAGAGAGAAGGAGAGCACACTAGTGGGGCAGGGGCAGAGAGGAAGAGGGAGACACAGAATCTGAAGCAGGCTCCAGGCTCTGAGCTGTCAGCAGAGCCTGCTGCGGAGCTTGAACCCATGAACCTTGAGATCAGGACCTGAACTGAAGCCAGATGCTTAACTTACTGAGCCACCCAGGCGCCCCTAATCTGTTTACTTTTACACAATGCTCATTCATGACACCAGTCACCATGCTCTTAGGAGGTCAAGGCACATGGAGCATCCTGAAATGTCACGTTACAGCAAAAAGCAATTCCCATGGGGCCCTGTCTGAATTCCTGACCCACAGAATCTGTATGCATAACATCACCTTGGTTACTTACACCATCGAGTTGTCTCTACAGCAATAGGTGAACAAAACATGAGTTTTGTCTCAAATTGATTGTTCAATTAAATACGATGCTACAAGATTGTAAATATGTTCACTCATCGAAGTTAGATGTACTGATTTTACTCAAAGAATCAATTCAAAAACCAGAAGGAACTGATCAAGAACTAAGGATCTCGTTTAAACAATTCAGAAGCTAGGATCTAGAAAGGTTAAAGGATATTAAATGACTTAACCAAATCTTACTCATTATACAGCAGCAGAACCATATTAATCACAAGACAAAACTTTTGACTTGCAGGCAATTCAGATTTGTTTGTAAAATGAGGATTAAGCTTATTCTCCATACTTTTAAAAGAGAATTCTACCTACACAGGTTGCATGGCAAATAAACCATATCTCCCTCTGTGGTCACCAAGATTAAGACCTCCCTTAGCAAGATGAAGCCACTTACAGGCAAGATAAAAGGCATTTTTTTTTACATTTGTTTTTGAGAGACAGAGACAGAGCATGAATTGGGGAGGGGCAGAGCAAGAAAGAGACATAGAATCTGAAGCAGGTTCCAGGATCTGAGCTGTCAGCACAGAGCCCGATACGGGAGTTGAACCCACACACCATGAGATCACGTCCTGAGCCGAGGCGGGATGCTCAAACAACTGAGCCACCCAGGAGCCCCAAAAGGCATTTATAAGAACCCACCTATACAAAAAAAAGTTTTCAAATTCAGAATCCTCTATCGACATATGCCTTCCATTGAAAATGTAGTAAAAAAATATCCATAGTACCCATATAAGTTTTCTAAAATACAGAGTCATTTGGGAAGGAAGCAAAATAAGTTCAGTGTTATTAGAGAACAGATTCTCTGTGGGAGCCCCCAGAAGGAATGTTACCATGCTAACACCTTGGTTTCAGCCCAGGGATCTGGATTTCAATCTTTTGACCTCTACATGTATGAGTGAATTAATCTGTTATTTGAACTTTGTCATGATTTGCTACAGCAGCCTCTGGAAACTAATAGAAGTGTTATCATTTGACTTGGAGAGAGTTTATTGTGCTGTCTTAGAGATATTTTATAATCAAGATGCAAATAAGGAGAAAGGTAAAAAAAGAAAAATTGTAAAACTAAATATATGCTATAACCCCAATCCTTCAAAACTATATGTGTAGGTATGCCTACGGCGATTTATACATGGGGGTCCTGGGTGGCTCTGGTGTTTAAGCAGTTGACTGATTTTGGCCAAGGTCATGATCTCACAGTTCAGTTCAAGCCTCACACTGGGCTCTGTACTGACAGTATGGATCCTACTCCAGATTCTTTCTCCCTCTCTCTACCCTTCCCTGCCTCTCTCTCACACACTAAATACACTTGAAAAAAAATTTTAAGCGAGATTTATAAATGGACTGTGACCAAAACTTTAATGCCACCCATCTGAAGGTAGGAGGGACACCAGGTAATTTTTAATTTTCTCCTTATATAAGGTATTACAATGAACATTAGTTTTA
>PISW01007342.1:22057-91850 GCA_004023785.1 Mungos mungo
GCCCCCCCCCCCCCCAGGCAACCTCTTTCAGGGCTTGCACCTTGGGAGTCCAGAGTTGATAAGTTAAGAGGTCCAGATGTCCTGAAGCCATCAGACGAGAGCTATTACAGGAGAAACCACAGAAAGATAAAAAGAAATGCCGAGGAGCCCCCAGTCACAGGGGTGAGGCGGTGAAACAGCATTCTGAGACAGCCCTGGTTTATAGCGTTTGCTGATTTCCAGGGTGGGAATGCTCCCACTTTGAGCTATTTCAAGTGACCCAAAGTTTAAAAGTTGGCTCACAAAAGTCCTGAAAGTGAAACAATAGACCCTGACAGGCCCCGCATGTCACCTCCCATTGTTTGGCATCTGAACCCCAATGCCAGATCAGAGTGAAGAAGGGAAGTGACCTCAATCCCGGCCATGGTCAAAGTGCAAACATCATTATAAAGTCCACACTGTAATGTTTGTCTGAGCTCCTCCTGAATCCCTGACCCAAAGAAAATGTGAGAGATAATTAATGGTTAGCTGTGTTAACCCAATGAGTCTGGGGATGATTGATAGCCATCACAGGAACTAGAACAGTCATTCAGGTAAAGTGATTACAGTCAGAGCCAATGGCAAGGAATCAGGCAACCCTACTGATCATTCATGGGTGAGCCAGGTTAGACCAAGATTATGTCTTGCAAGGAATCTTGATCTTAACTGCGAGTACTCCTTCAGCCCACCTCCATGGGGTTCAGAGAGGCTGTTTAATACAAGTATACATTTTTGCCTGGTTCCTTTTCATGAGGGTAGGTCACCGTTTTGCCTGATGGCAAAGATTCCTCTCTCAATTGCATATCTGAAGCATCTGTACCGCACTCCAAAGATGGCTTCATGTAAAGCCCAACATTCCTGGTCCTACCCAACACAGGGGCACTGTCTCTAGAAAATTGCTACTGGGAATTCTGAGCTCCTTTCTCCCAGTTCTTCCAGTCTCAGTGTATTTCTCAGAATGCCAGAAAGACCTACAGCAATTTGTTGCACAAGCAGTTGTCCCCTCCGAGTCTCCAGGATACGTCTAGACCAGCATCATATGAAAACAAGATTTTTCTGTGCTCTCATCCATTATCATTTGGGAGACATGGAATGTGGAGCTGAAATATCTGAGTTTGATTCCTGGATTTTCCACTTACTGACTTTAACTTTATGCCATGTATTTATCTCTTGGGGGTGCCTGGCTGGCTCAGTTGGTAGAACATATGACTCAACCTCAGGGTCATGAGTTCAAGTCTACCCCATGTTGGGAGTGGAGCCTACTTAAAAATAAGTAATTCATTCATCTCTTTGTTTATTGGTGCCCCTTTGATAAAGGAGAAATTAAAAACAGCACCGACAGAGGCACCTGGGTGGCTCTATCACTTGAGTATCTGAGTCTTGATTTCAGTTCAGATCATGATCCCAGTGTCATCATACTGAGCATGGGAGCAGGGAGCCTAGTTAAGATTCCCTCTCTCTCCATCTCCCCACTCACATACTCTCTCCCCCCCTGCAAAAAAAACCAATAAAAATAAAAATAAAACTTAAAAAAGACAGATTATACACATATATATACATACATATATGTAGAATTCTACATGTAAGATTATTTAAGATTTTAAAGAGTTATTAGTATACACCAAACTCTCTCACCAGTGTCTGAAAACTGGGGCTTAATAAATAGTAGTCATTAGTTTTCAGACCACTCATACATCTGAAACAAAATGTACCAAGCAATTTTGAGGGGATGGTGGGGGAAGGGGGCAAAATTTTTTTCTTTCAGCCAAAAAAGTCTTAGAATCTGCCTCCCGCCCTAACAAAACAGTGAGCACATTCAATCAAGGCTGTATGTCCAGAAAGGTCTGCCTCCCTCCCCCACCCTCAAGGCCTGCCCCAGGATTATAAAGTGTTCTCACCATCTGCCACTTCCACCAATTATGACTTTCTAAGGTGCCAGCCAGAAGGCAAATTCGAAGTCTGGGAGCCACAGCCTATGAAACTATTTACACTAATTAACCCTTTAGCTCCAATTACTTGAGCAGATTGGCTATCTCCTCACAGCCATGTCTAGTCATTTAACCAGCCCAATAGATGCCGGCTTCTGGCTACAGCGGTCAATTGGAGATGCCCCTCTCCCCCACCGGGGAGAACACAGATCCAGTTATGGTGCAAGGAAGTCAAGGAGGGTTCAGGACGCGACATATCATAAAAGGGCGGGGAGCTGGTATAGAAAGAGCATTAAGGGATGCACACTCGTCACGGGTTTATTTGAGAGAGATAGACAGGGTTGGGAGGATATTCAAAACAAATTTCTCTTTCAAAATTTTGTCTTGAACTATCCCTATGTGAGTCCACGGGCTGCCGAATTTAAATTACTTTCCTGTCAAGTTCTGGATTCCCAAAGCATGAAAATAAGTAACCCAATGTAAAGTAGACACTACATTACACCATTTCCATAATGCCGAGAAGAGCCAGGAATTGACAAAAGGGAAGACTCCGAGTGTAGATGAACATTGGCAGGACAGACCTTCAGGTAGCGAACGTGCTGAGAAAGCCAAAGGAGGTCAAACACCCTTCTTAAATATGTGGTGAGACTTTCTGAAGTGTGTTTGGGCACACAATTAGACAGAACCCAGAAGCGTATACCAGCAACATCTAAGGTCTGCGTGTCACTCACTACACACTGCATTCATGCACTTCTTTCCCTTTTTCCCCTAAATCATCTTAAGAGGAATTCAGTATTTCCAGTTTCACACAGAAGGGAACGGAGTTCCAAACAAGTTAAATAGCTTGAAGCCACAGCTGAAATTTTGCCGAGTAGAAACACTGAACTTTTCCAATCCAATGTTCTTTTCTCTACACCAGCTCCTTTGCTCCCCAAAGAGGGATGAAAAGGCATTGATTTTATGTATTTTAAAAGTTCATCTATAAATCATACAACCGTATAAAAATCCTGAATTCCATTAAAGCAATACCCTTTAATCAAGATGGCAACACAAGTGTGTGTGTTTGTGGCGAGTCATTTTTCTCTCCCGGTGCCAAAGATTCTTTTGTAAGAGAGACTCCTCTGCTAGTATCCATCCAATTGGGGAATGAAAGATGCATGAACACTTTTCCTACACACACACACCCACACACCACCCCCAACCATGCTTCCACTTCCTCCAACAGGCAAAACCAATTTGGTCTACATCTGATGCCTCATTCAGATGTCTCTGGAAGGCGTAAACGATGACGTTAGTACCAACTGTTTGAGCAGCTGCAGAAAATCATTAACCCAAATTGCTCATTACACCTTTATAGACATGAAGCAAGTCTGCCCGCTAAATGCAGATATAAATATAATGGGTAATAATGGTGATGGGACAGGATAAAAATAAGTCAGGCTGAAGGGGTGGGAAGTAGCTGCAGAAGGAAATTCTCCCTGTCGCACACCGCCTTGTCCATAAAGGGCACAACAGCTTTGATTTAAAAAAAAAAAAAAAAAAAGAGAGGAAAGAAAAGAAAGATGTCGTGAGCAAACTTACCCCACCACACCTCAATCAGAAGCTTGGCTTCTTTTCACTAACTGCATTATTGAAAACAACAAAAGGGGGGGATGTTTGGAGGAAAAAGAACAGATTCAAGAGGAGGATTTTTAGACATTCAGAAAAATTCAAAGTAGCTGTCGTTTTATGGCTGGTAAATTATCTCCATCACACAGGACAGACGTCACTAAGGGCGAGGGGCCCAGCTAACGCTGCCTTTCTGCAGAAAGACCTTGAATGAAGGATTTGCTGCCAGTTAGAAAGCAATATGGTCTGGGCTAGCCTTCCGTCTCTGGAGCTGCTCTGAGTGGCAGCTTGAATTGCCCTGCCAAATCCCTCTGCTTTGCTCTTTCTAAAAAAAGAACAAGGGGAAAGATGTGGCAAGTCGGAGCAACAATCCACGCCTCAGCAGATTACACTGCCGCTGCAAATGTTAATATTTTTTAATGTCAGTGTGGAGGCTCCTGTTTGAAATTCAATGGGGAACTGAAATTAATGTAAGCGCGCGTAGGAATGTCAAACGAATATTCATCATATTCTAGAGAGCATTTGTGCAATATGAAAATGATGGCAATGGCAAGTGGAGGGCTTATGTGGATAATCAGAGTAAAAAAATGTTTCTGAGGAAAAACGCGAGCACTTGAAGTTTATTTGTGAAAAATACGATCTATGGAAGAAATCGCCAAGAGAATCCGTGTGCTTCTTGCTGGGAAGACCAACATCCTATAAAAAAAGGAACACGGGCAAGGATCTTTCCATGACCCCGGGCAGTTTTATTTTTGAAGGAAAGTATTTTTGGAAAACTGGGGGGGGGGGGAAGTTACCCCAATTCTCTGCCCCTCCCTGTGTGCACATCCCTCAAAAGGTGACGCTCAGGAAAGACGTGGCATCTTCCCTCTGCCCCCTTGAATCGAGGTGGCTCAGTAGAGATGACCGTATGTCAATCAAAGCCTTGGAAGACCTTGTACATTTTCATAATCTCTCTTGGAATCCTTTTGCTGGCATCACAAGAAGCTTAAGCTGCTGCAGGATGGCACCCAACAGAACCGAGTCACCCCGCCAAGGCCCTATCACAGACCAGCCAGCCCCCAGCCACGTAATGGCAGGCACAGGACAGAGGTCTGTCCGTACCCGTCAAGCCCAGACTAGATCAGCAGTGCTGTCCGGTTCTACCACAGACTTTGAGAAAGAGTCGGTATCTTAAGGCACTAAGTTCTGGAGGGTTTTGCTTCACAGCAACACTCATGGAAACAATAACTACCTATAAAATACTAAACCCAGGCTTAGGTAGATTTCTGAGAAAAAAATAGACGCCTGGAAGTACAGAAACAAAAACCGCCCCTCTTACATAATAACCCTGCCGTCATCTCTTGGCATCCACCAATGTCTACAACGGGACAAGGGACGTGGATGTCTAAAAAAGGATTATGCCACAGAGCATTAATCCACGTCCTTCTGCAACAGAGTCTATTTTCTTCCCTTCCTAGTTAAAAGTTCAAGCCTGATATAAAGAGTAGGTTTTTTAGTAGAAATCCAGCTGAGGACTGAACAGGACTTACACTGAAATGAGATCCCATTTGGCATTTTAAAAGCTGTAATTTGACATAATTAGCTATTCTTGTCGGTGCTGCGTGTCACCTTAACCACAATCTTGTGTTACTGGTAAAATTGAGTTTATAAGGTTCGTCAACATTCTAAATAGCTTTTCTCTTAATCAAGAAATCCAGGGGGGGGGAACCACAAGGAGTGAATACTAACAATGGAAACCAGAGTGCACTTTGCTATTTTAGCTAGGAAAATGTACTTCCTTCTGGCCCTTCTTAAGTTTCCTGAAGACAGCTAGTTCTGTTTCTTTACATTACATTCTCTAGGGAGGACCTTAAAACTCTTATCTACTAAGAGCTAATTGAAAAGAAATCTATGTCATTCCTCCCCTAGAGAGCACAGCAACCCGACACAAACACATTCTCTCTTCCTCCTTATGTTCTAAATCATCCACTAATTGAAAAGTGTACATAGATTAGTGTAAGAAAATGGTAAGTCTGCTCGTCACTTGGTTAATAAAAGGATATGGGTCATGCTTCAAGAGGTAATTTTAAAATTCTATATGTTAAGTTATAATTCAGTTCATCTCCTCTATTTGACTGCTATCAAATAATGTTTTCACCCTAAGAGACTCAGAAAGCCCTCTACAACAAGTTGTGGGACAAGAAATTGCTCTTATGGGAAATTTCATCTCACAGCAATAGCAGTGCATTTTGCACTTACATGTTTTACAGCTCAATGATACCTTCCAACTGCATAACGTTTTCAAGTTTACAAAATGCAGAGCTGTATTATTTTGCTTTAATTTTGGTGGGTTAGCACCCTTCAGGTGCAAGGCCAGCAAATGCAGACACGTCTTTGAGGTCTACCTTTCGGTTCCCACAAGCGGCCAGCTGCCAAGTTGTCACGACATGGATTTTTTAAGATGTACGATGACCTGTACCCAGCCTTCTGGTCCCACACAGACTAGTTTCTCTGATCTAAAGTTGTGCTCTGCCCTTTCCTCACCTCCCTCTGGCAACCAGCGTGGGGCCTTTAGAAGCTGTAGATCAGCTTCTTCCATTTATTAAAACGCATTTAAGTTTTCTTGTCTTTTCATGGCTTGACAGTTCGTTTCTTTTTGCACCTAATATTCCTTTGCGTGGCACACCACAGTTCATTTATCCACTCATCTACTGAAGGACATCTTGGTTGCTTTGGAGTTTGGGCAACTAATAGCTCTGCTGTAAACATTGATGGGCAGGTTTTTGTTTGGATAGAAGTTTACAACTCCTTTGGAAAAAATATCAAGGAGCATTGCTCACTGGGTTGTATGGAAGAGTATGTCTAGATTTATAAGAAAGTGCCACTGTCTTCCATGGTATCTGCACAAGCCATGAGTTAGAGTCTGCGTTGCCCCCTTTCTATTTGGTGGTGTTCATATTCTTGATTCTGGCTACAAGGCATGCAGTGGTATTTCACTGTTTGGTTTGTATTTCCCTGATGACAGACAGTTGGAAGCATCTTTTTATTTGCTTATCTGCCTTTGTATTTTTTTTTTAGTGAGGTGTCTCTTGGGGGCTTTGGCCTATTTTTTAATTGGGTGGCTTGCTTCCTTGAGTTTTAAGTGTTCCCTGTTTATTTTGGGTAACAGTTCTTTATGGGATGTCTTTTGTAAATATTTTCCTCCCAGTAGAAGGCTTGTCTCATTCTCTTGACGCCCCAAAGATTTCACACCTCCTTGTATCTGCTCTTTTGTTTAGTCTTTCTTTCTAGCTGCACTGCCCTTATTTAGCTCTTAATTTCTATCACCTTGAAGAGACCGAGGTTCCCTAGGAGAATGAGGAACACTAAAAACAGAGCTATCGTCCAAAAACAGGACACAGACTGACTTCTTCAAAATAAGAATGTGGCCTTGCTTGTAGTTAGTTCAAGAACCATTTACACAGGATAGTTGTAAACTTTTCCTCTCAGGCAGCAGCACCTGGATTTGTGTGGTCCCCAGAAGCCATGGAGTAGAATCAGACGAATATTGGATTTGGGGCAGGACACCATGCTGTCCAATTCTGAGGGGAAAGACTCAGGATTCTGACACTTTGCATGTCCGCACCTGCCTCTCTCCAGGACTCTCCTGCACAGCAAAATTTGAGACCCACTCGCCTAAACTGGGAGTCTAAATTCTTCAAGAAAAACAACAGTAGCCCCGTTCTAGGAGGCCAGCGGCATGGCAGGAACTCAGCTTCTCTGTGTGGCAGGGTCTTACCTGGGTGACAGCTCACCTGTTCATTCCCTCGTCCCTGCAGCATGGTCTTTAGGGAACCAGCGGCTCATCAAACATCCATAGAAGTCCAGCAGCACCTCCTCCTCTCTGTAGCCATCTTATTTCAATTAGCTTTGTATCCTAGCCTAAATAATTACAAACTTTAAAGCACATCTGTGCTTTTTTTTTTTCCTGGCTGAAGAACTGACTTACGGCTTTGTAGGTTTACAACCTGGATTTTAGTATCGATTAACTACTTTCTCCTCTTTCCCAGCAAGTTAAGCATGGAATCTAAATTTTTCTTCTTTAAAAAATAAATTAAGGGGCACCTGGGGGGGGCTCAGTCGGTTAAGCATCTAACTCTGGTTCAGGTCATGATCTCGCTCGTGGTTCATGGGTCCGAGCCCCTCAACGGGCTCTGTGCTGACAGCTCAGAGCCTGGAGCCTGTCTTCGGATTCTGTGTCTCCCTCCCTCTCTGCCCCTCCCCTACTCATGCTCTGTTTGTTTCAATAATAAATAAAAACATTTTAAAATTTTAAATAATTGATTTAAAAAAAGTTCTAAGTCCTGTGAATAGGAAAGGAAGAAGTAAAAATTCTGTAATCTACAATGACATGTAAAACTAGCATAACAGCATATATGGAAATTTAAAGCATCCACTTTGTTCTCTTGATCATCTATACCAAGGAGAGGGATATCCAGGAGTCAGGAAGGATTTTCTGGAGGTTTAATAGTAGTATTTCTAAAAAATAAATAAAATATTGAGACTCTGGCAAAATGTCAAGCTCTACTGAATCCACCTCATTGTGGGCGCCTCGGTGGCTCAGTCGGCTAAGCGTCAGACCCTTGATTTCAGCTGGGGTCACGATCTCAAGGCTGGTGGATGGAGCCCCTCAATGCTGACAGCATGGAGCCTGCTTAGGATTCTGGATTCAAAGGCTGACTCACATCTGCAGTCCCAGTTTGGAGTAACATGAACATCCCTTACCATTCTCCACATCCTCTTCATAGCCGATTCCAACTAAATTTTATATCAATTATAAAACTGATCTGTGCACAAGTGGCATGTCTCACTTTCTGTTCACTTGCAAGCCCCTCCAGGCTGTGTCCTCTCCCCCTGGAGACTGTTACTAACATCCCAACGAAGGTCTTAATGTATGCCCACAAATACTGGCAGTTCTTGGGCAGTGAGCTGAGATCTATGTCCTCTTCCTTCAAACCATAACAGGCTTGTGACTCACCGGTAACCAAGAGAATATGGCAACGTCCAACACTATGTCAGAGAAGATGTAGCTTCTGCCTTGCCCTCTGAAAACAAGGCTTGGAGCCAGACCCACCATGTAGAGTATCTACTAAACTTCAAGACACCACACTGCGAAGAAACCAATGTCAAACTACATGGAAAGGCCACGTGTAGTCCCTGGGGTTAGCGGTTCTGCTCACCGAGTTCTTCTGCTCCAGTATCCGATGTCAGCATGTGAACCCACAGAGATTCTAGACTCCAGCCATGGAGCCACTCCTAGCCTACAAGTCTCTCCAGGGAGCCTCAGACATGGTGGAGTAAAGGCAAGCATCTCTACTGAGCCCTGTCTGAAGTCTCAGCCCAAAGAATCCAGGGGCTTAATAACACGATAGGTTCATGCATTGATAACTGGAGTACACACCAGTGACCTCCCTGTCTTTAAATTTCAAGGACATCTTTTCAGTCTTTACTTGACCCCTCAGTAACATCTCAAAGTCCTAACCCCATCCCTTCCTTTGGGAAGATATCCTTTTCTAGACTTTAGGGAGACTAAATTCTCCAAGTTCTCTCTTTTCTAGCCTTTTCTTCAGGTTTCTTTGCTGCCTCTTCCTTCTTTGACCAGTTTCTATAGGCATTTGAGTTCCCTATGGGTAAGCACCTTCCGTTCCTCTAACCCTCCTTCTAAAGAATCTCATCTATGTTTAGGTTTCTGTGAATCGTGGATATTCCAGGGCTTTCAAAGTGATGTTTCCTGCAAAGCCTAATTTCCAGAGCTCCAGTTTCCTACATTCCAGCTAATTGAAATTTCCACTTAGCAATCTTATTTCAAACTGAACACAAACTGAATGCAATCTTTGGTCTTCTCTTTCCCCAAAATGCACTTCATGCAGGGATTCCGACCTCACCCACTTGTTATTCATGATAGAATCCTCCACATTATTCCCAACACTTCCCAGTGCTCATCCCCCACATCCAATCCACTACCAGTACTTGGACATCTACCTCTAACATAGATTCCAACCCGTCAGCTTGTCTCCATCTCCATTGCTCCCTCCTAATCCAAGCCACCAAACTTCTCACCTAGACACCGTTAATACCTTAACTAGATTTTTGCTTTCATTAGTCTCCTGTAGCCAGAATGTTCTCCTTAAAATACAAATCTGATTCTGCCTCCAATTTTTAAATCCTACCACGATCATCTGTTTTATTTAGGATAGAATTCGATTTACCATCTTTTATGAGCCTCTGAGTTTTCTGTGACGAAGTCTTCCCATCACAAGTACTCACGCTTACTTTCTAGGTTTCAGCATCTCTGCTCCCGCCTTAATCAAATGCTTTGTCTTTTGAAATAACTTGCCCACCTCAAGTCTTTGCTCATGCTGGCCGATGTAGGAGAATGCTTTTCTCTACATTTCTTCACCTGGACAAACATAGCCCAGCCTTCGGAACTCAAGTACCAATTGCTCCAAAATACTTTTTATGACCACCTCCTCCCCTACCACAACACAGACACACACATTACCCAATGCCCTGTGCTGTGACATGTGCCACACAGATGTTCCTTCTCGCTTCTTCACTCTGGGGAATTTTAGATGGATTTCATCTTCAAACTATAAGCACTATGAGTGCTTATAAGCAGGAAGAGTGACTGTTAAGCTCACAACTGTGACCCCTGTGCTTCACCTCTTTCCTGACACATTTTAGATACTCAGCAGATATTGTTCTAACTATTCCATAAGTCAACAGAACCGTCTACTTGCAGAGTAGCTGGGTTATTAGACATCAGGATAGCACCATGTTAGTGCCTACATGTGAAAGCCAACTCCCACTAGAAGAATCAAAAGGAAATGTGGTTAATACAAAAATCCCCAAAATGTCTGTTAAGTTGAGCTGCTTTATGGAATGTTACTTTTAGAAAGTATTTTATAAAGAACACAAATTGTTAAATTTAGGTGGTCCACAGTTTAAGGAGAGGTTTACAAATCAAACGTGGAATCTGCTGGTATCAGGTTAACCTAAACGCACTTCAGTAAGAGATCTAAGCCTTTGAGGAACTGAGTATCAGGAAGGGGGTGTTGAGAAATGTGGAAGTCTTCCAGCCTGGGGCCCGGATGGCTGTCTACTGGAGTATCAAATCATAGACATTTCAATGCCAAAAGGATTCATTTCCCTAACCTCAACTAACAATTTATCATTAGGTTTCTTTTCATACCTTACTTCTGGTAAGCTTCTCTACTTTTATTTTCACGTTTTCTATTTTTTAATTAGACTACTGGATATTTACAACGTATCTTGGGGTTGTGGTATTTTTTAACCCAATAGAAAACATTTTTATCATGGAATTCATGACAATCCATTCATTGGAATTCCTGCTGTGTTAGGACATAACTTAGCTGTATTGCTTCGTATTTCCCATTTACTGCACTTACCCTTGTATCTTGTAAGTCCTGCTTACATTGGAGAGCTTTCCTGTTTTACCTACTAAAAAGTTTCACATTGTTTGTTCTTCTGGTGATTCGCTTAAAATGCTCACATTTAAGTTTAGGAATTCTATAAGGATACAAAAGCCTATCAAAATTGATCTTTTTCCTAATAAAACACAGACGTTAGTATCTCATGGACCTTTGGATCGTTGCGTACATGTTGATCATGTCGAGGTTTAATTATGTGTCTATTTCTGTCCTTTGCTCCTTGACATTATAACACGACATGCATAGTCATCTATGGGATTTAATCTTCTTTGCGGGTACCATCTCCTGCAGAATCTCTTGGAGTTTTTTCCTTTCTTATGCAACTTTTTCTTCCTAGAGTGCTTTCAATGTAAGATTTCAAGTAGCAAACATCCTGAGGCTTAATACATTTAAGAATATTTTGATTATACCCCCAGAATTAAGTGAAGATTTGACTTGATATAAAAGCTCCATCAATGTTCTTTCCTTCAGTACTTTAACATAATTATATTCTTCCATCCAAGGCTGTTGTTGAGATGGTTGATAGGCACAGAATTCTGGCTTTTTGTCAACAATATTCTTCCTGGGAAGGTTTTAGAATTTCCTCTTTCTCTTTAGTACTCCTGAATTTCAGTATGAGCCTAGGTGTCTATTTTTATCATATCCCCACCAGGTATTCAAGATTCCTTCCATGGTCTTCATTTTTCTTTATATTTTTAGAAAATTTTCCCACTTTAAGATTCCTTCTAAAACTATTATACAGATGAGGAATATGTATGTAGTTCCTCCATAATTTTAGCATTTCTGTGATGTTTTCTAGGACTTTTTTTTTTATTGTTTTCTGGGATATTTCTCAATGTTACCTTCTAATCCATTAACTCATTCTTTGGCTGCACCCATTCTATTCTTTATTATAATTATAGCATTTCTCCTCTTATATTTTACTACCAAAAGTATCTGGTTTTTGTTTCATTCTTGTAACATTTCCTTACCTCTAATTACTTCACATCCTCTGCCAGGCTGTTCAAACAATTGTGTTTCTGATTAAATATGTCATTCCATATGTTGTCCTTCTTTGTAGAGTTATTGTGCTCCCGAGAGGTGTAATTAGTTCAGCCTGGGAGCTCATCCTCACAGGCAGGCATCAGGTAGTTTGGGGGACATGCATTGTCAAATGGAAAAAGGCTCTGGTCCCAATCAGTCCTTGTGTGTTTAAGGAGAAAGAGGGGGACCGCAAGGGAGTCACTGACACCAAGGAAACCTGGTTGATTCCGTACGTTTGTTGTGTTCCTTTCCAGCAATCTTACAAGTTTTACCTTTTATTTTTTATTTTTTTAATAGTTTATTGTCAAGTTGGTCTCCATACAATACCCAGTGCTCTTCCCCACAAGTGCCCCTACTCCATACCCATTACTCCCCTTCCCCATTCCCCCTCCCCCTTCAGCTCTGTTTTCAGTATTCAAGAGTGTCTCATGATTTGCCTCCCTCCATCTCCCCAACTCTTTTTCCCCCCTTCTCCTTCCCCATGGTCCTGTTAGGTTTCTCCTGTTTGACCTATGAGTGAAAACATATGGTATCTGTTTACCTTTTAAATGCCTAAGTAGCCACACAGAGAGAAGGCAGAATCTCCTTTCAAGCTAAAAAGGAAAAAAAAAAAATGGAGAAGCGAATGGCTTGTCAATTCAAATCGGCTTTCTTCATGTCCTCATCACTGCAGGATATGGTGGATCAATGTTACTCCTGACTTTGTCTGTTGCGGCCATTTTTATCAGTAAAGGGACAAGCAACGTTGTTCAAAGCAATGCAAGGAAATGTCAAGAGCAGAAAATTTAAAGCTTTCTTCCATTCTATGTTCTCCCAGCAGCTCTAGCCCTCCTGTAGTCTAGACTTCACCTACTCACAGCTCCCCAACACACACATTCTCCTTCTCCCTCTCTCACAAGTTCAAGGTAGCCTTCAGTCTTGTTCTGGTTATTACTGGCTCCATGTGCTCATGGCACTCTCCTTCAGTGCTCCTCTCCCCACAACCCTCCACCTCCAATTATCAACAAGGAAGGCAATTCTAATGTATCATCTTGACATGACCTTGAAGTTGCTGCTTCGTTTCTCTAATCCAGCACTCACTCCCACTTGTATTGGTTAATACTGTGAACTCTTTCACATTAAATTACCATAAAAAAAGAACCTTTTCCTATGCCCCTAGAGGAAGGCAGAGGCATGTTTCGTGTATCCCATATAATTCTAAGCCTAAGTAAAACAGTTTCCTTTGTAAGTGAGCATCAAGATGCTAGTCTAACAAAAAGCCTCTGATGATAAACAAGAGGTTTTTGTTAACCTTTCTGGGGTTGTGTACTGAACAGTATGGACCACTCTCCACCCTCCTCTACCCTGCTCTGGACCCTAGGAGGTGGGCCTCCATTGACGGTATCAGTGAAATTCCATGTCTTCTAACCTCTGCTAGATATTCAGCCAATTGGAGACACTTAAGGAAATCAGAGCAGAAAAAAGTTAAGGTGATTTTTTTATCCCCCCCTGCAGCCTTCCTGCCAGCTTGCAAATTGGCAATGGCTGTGTTCTGCCAAAGGCCACAGCTCCTGATGGAAAACCTGCCGTGTAGCTATCACTTTCATTAGCCCTAGTAAGACCACTCTCGTTGACCCCCCACTCACTGGGGTGGTAAGAGCCTCCTGCCCTGAAGTATTTCATTATATCCAATTGCTTTCCATTCACCTTGCCCACAACTTGTCCTAAGTCCACTTAGTAAACAGTCTCTTTGTTCATCAGCATTTTTGGAGGTGCCACCTGCTTTTGGCTGGGCACACAGGTCTACAGCATCTCTATTCCCTCTAAGAGCATTAACAGTTAGAAAATCATGAGGAGGAAACTTGAAATGCTGAAAGCAATGAAGACAAAAGCAGCAGGCTTACAGAGTCTCCAACTCAGATAGGCAAGCATCCTCAGAATCACTTAGCCCAAAATGGGAGGACAGACAGTCCGATGCTTTTCATTGTGTTAGGATTCTGGCTCATATCTAAAGTAAAAACAAAAAACTGATGCTATCAATGTGATACAGCTCTCTTGCCTTCTTCCAAGATGACCTTTTTTACGTTTGGTGAAAGTCTCTTTCAGTCCTACTTTATACTTCTGTTTTCATCCATGACCAAAGGCCCAGAAGTCTGCTCCTCAGAATTCTATACAATGCTAAGTTACTGGTTTCTGGTCAATACTATATTCAGAAGATTTTGAACATAGTTCCACCTCTTGCATACCCACACCCGGAAACTGATCTGCAAAGTTTATATTGAAGAATTGGAATAGGGGATGTTGGGATGGGGGGATGGTTAATGATGCAGCAGGCCCCACAAACCCTCTATCTGTGGTGAGCGAGGTTGGTACTCAGCTCTGGAGAGGGACTTGAGGAAAGAATCCCCAAAGCTTTCTCCGTAGAATCAAAAATGCACGAAAATACCATGAAGTCCTTTTTGATTTCCTTAGCTCAAAAGATATGGTCTATAGGGACTCTTTCCAAGAAAGAGATCCTGGAGTATTCCTTAGGGATGTTAGTAATGGCTCACACGAATAACAGCTTTTCAGGCAGCTTCTCTGTAGACCCTTGGAATGAGAGGGAGAGGGAGAGAGAGAAACCAAGAGGAAGAGAAGACATTGAAAAAAGTAGAAAAGAAAGGAGAGGGGAAAGACATGAAGGAAAGAATGGAAGTTCTAGAAGGAAAGCAGGGGGAGCAAAGGAGAGAGAGGCTTGTCAGTGGATAACATGGCCCAAGAAATACAGCAACTCTGACCTTCCAGATTTTACCGCATAGCTGACTGTATTCAGCTCAGGACACATAACTCACGTCTTCACCCAATCTGGCTCTTTCAGAAGCACCTTAGATTTTCAGTGATTCCTAAGCATACCAGCAACGAAAAGCTAATAAAAATTCTGAATGTATTTAGTACATAAGTACTTTTGCTACTACTTCTATTTACCTTTCCCACCCTGTGCATAGAGATGAACACTGAGGTGGTACAAAAACAAAGTCTCAGATAAGAGCAAAGGGGAAGCAGGCAGTCACGCAGGCTCTATGCTGTCTACATAACCGAGTGTGTAACAGAAAGGGGCAGGTGTCCCCAGAAAAAGATGAGACAGTGTGCATGACGCATGACCAGTCACTTCAGGCCCCCAGTTATCTCCTGTGATCCCTGCCCTATTTGCCCAAGCACACCATTTGCAGAGCTTCTTAGAAGGTGTCAGAATTAAACGCAAAAATCTCAGTAGTTAAGGATTCTATAGGAACAAAGGGAATGCAAAAACTAGTCCTCTCTACCAGGCCAGGAAATAGCCTAACCGTATCAGAGACCATAAATCAAGGTTACAACTCCCAGTGTTGTTTCAAAAGTAGGCGAGGCTCTGGATGCCTTACCCAAGATGAAGAGCCCCAGCCCCCATCCAGTTCACACCTGCTCTCAGGGCAGCCCCACAGCCCCTCCCCTTGCCTGACAGTTAACCTCAGCCTCATGATAATGTTGAAGTCTCCCCCACAGGAGGAGCACAAGATTCAGGAACATCACAGAGGAGGCAGGTACAGGCAACTTTGATAAGTGCACCTGCACAACCTGCTGCCCATCTTTACAAGGAAGGAGAAAGCTCACTTCCTGAATATTCATCCTAACCCTAAATGTAGGACACGCACTCATCTCTACCCAGGAATCACAACTTTGGAAATATCCCCCGTGGTTTCCTTATTGCTGTAAATAAGGTTTGTGTGACAACTCCAGCCGGTATAATCTCCGTCTGTAACTTGCCAAGGAACTGACACACAGGTTACAGTGGGACACTGGGGAGGGGGGACCCATGGTCCCTGGGAACGCCAGTCCCAGGCATACTGGGAGGGCTGGTCATCTTACTGGAAGAAAATGCATTTCCTTCCTCCCTTAGAGGAGACAAGTGAAGAGATAGCAGATCTGAAAGCCCTCCTTCAAGAACCACAATGACCATCCTGTCCCTGATGAGAAGCCCAGGGGACTCCGCAAGTTTCACCTAAGCTGAAGTTCAGAGACCTCCCTCCCAGGCACAAATCTGAATGAGATATAGTTAGTCTTTAAGCAAAGGCTAATTTCAGGGAGTGGCGAGGGAGAGGGGAATGAAGTAGGGCAGAGGTTTTGTCTTCCAGGAAAGCCAGGTGAGGGCCAGTGGGAAAGAATATGGGGAAGAGGTGGGAGGTTTCCCAAGAGAACCTCTGGCCGAGGTCTTTGGCATGTGTACAAAACCAGGAGTTCCTAACCGCCCTAATGAGTGCCAGTCTGTGATGAAGCATCAGGGACTCTGTGAAAAGAGTTCTGTATTCCAATATAGTACACTTTGGATATTTGGCGCTTAATTGTCCTTACTTGATGAAATAATTCTGATGCCAGACAATTTCCTATATAATTGCTCACGACTCCCTCGATTTATTTTTGAAGTTTTACTTGTTTCTGGCATCTAAAATTCTTGGACATTCACTCCTTTTAAAAGTTGCAGTTTTGGAAAATGAGGCAAACCATAACACTTAGCCATGTGGAAAAATAACAGAAGTGAAGATGAAACAAAATGGTTAAGCATTGGGGTGCCTGGGTGGCTCAGTCAGGTAAGTGTCCAACTCTTGATTTTGGCTCAGGTCATGACCTCCCAGTCAGGAGATGGAGCCCAGCATCCCGTTCCGCACTGGGCGTGGGGCCTGCTTAAGATTCTCTCTCTCCCTCTGCCCCCTTTCCCCACTCATGAGCACTGTCTCTAAAACATTTTAAAACATCCGTAATATTTAAAATAAGTATTGCCATATTCAATAGAATGCATTTTTTTCTAATAAAGATACTTATAATGGTTTACATAAGATGTATTTATGGCTTGTATTTGGGGAGATTATGGGTTTCCTAAGAGGTAGAAACCTCTTAGATCTTGAAACCAAATTATGCCTATCATTTCTCATTTCTGTGGAAAAACTTAAAAAGGAATTCTTAAATACCAGCATATTACAGACACATACACATTAGAATATTTAAAGTATGTGGTAGGCTGAAGAGAGAAGAATTAAACTATACCTTAGTAGCTTTGTTCCCAATTCAAGTATCTAGAAGTGGCAGAAAATATTTAAAGGTAAATTATTACACCTATAACTGCACTGAAAAACAAGGAGCGTCCACAATACTCTAGAGAGAAGCAGCTCAAAGAAAACAACAAAACAAAAACAAGAACAAAAAATCCAATTAGAGGAAACTACTGTTCCGGAGATGAAGGCTACAAAAGATGAAGGCAGCATCCAGATGGTTTCCGGCCTAGAGGTGGCCCAGCAGCAAGTGGGAGCCGCTAATTTGGGGACCTCAGCAGGAGTAGCCAGGCGCTCAACCCCGACTGTGGCTCCCACCTCCGTCAGCTCAGCAGCAAAGCAGGAGATGCCTCCAGGCAGGTGCCCCTGAATCTGAGGTTAGAAACGTGATTGGGAGAAGCTTGGCAGTGCCCCTGGCTCGGGGGACTCCAACGAAGTAGGCTCTAGTTTACACTTCCGGGTCATTATTTCTTTTTCAGTCGTGACGTGTAGCACGCTAATGAGAGATGTTAAGACGTGGGGTATACTGGAAACTTCTACTGTTTTTGCAAGTTTTCTGGAACTCTAAAACTCTTCTAAAATTAAAAATCTTTCTACCTACCCCGCCATAATTTTAGTATCTTTAAATGATATACCTCATTCCCCAATAACTTAGTTTTTTTTTTCCTTTGACCTATCTCACACTATTTTGAAATAATGAACATTAGAAAAATAAAATGCAAACTGCTATAGGATATCGCAAGATAATTCTGAGGAAAACAGTCTTAGAAGTTTTTATTTTTAACCAAAATGAACTAAGTTTTCACATCAAGAATTTAAAAGAAAAAAGTAGTTAAGTTATACAAAATATTAGAAAGTTCTAAACAATTGCAGATTAAACTTGTTTACTACACTAATTAGAAACTTTAATAATCTTGGTCAGATTTGAATAAGAAGCCACAGAAAAGGCATGAATAACAGGTACCGAGATTTTTTTCTTCATTAAGACAAATATATACAGCTCTATATAATTTTGATGACCCATATAACTGAGAAATTGACTGCAAAACAATTACCAAAATTGGCTCACATTATGGTAGTAAAGTTGATTAGACAAGTAACTGGAAAATATAAAGATATTCAAATACCCATAACTGAATAAAGCTATCATGGTCAGATAACTTTATGGGTGACATATAACAAATTTCAGTAAGAACATTCTAGAGCATATAAACTTCTCCATAAAACTGGAAGAGCTGCTATTATGTCCAAGCAGAACAGACATACACACTAGCTGGACAAAACTAACCCAACAAAGGAAATTAATAAGCTAATGTCATCTCTGAACATAAATGCAAAAACCCAAAGTAAATTATAAGCCAATGACTTTAGCAATAGTTAACGTTAATAACCTAATACTTAAAAAAATACATATAATAAAAACTTTATGTGTTTAAATTAGAATATTAATGTCACCATTTTCAATGTACTCAAGTAGATAAAGCACATGAGTGTCCTAATAGATACGGTGAAAGCTCTAAATAAGACAGCACGATTTGGATAAATAAGCAAAGATAAACATGCAAAGACAACACTAGGCAACATAAAACATTCATATAAAAAGAAAACTGATGCATCTGTGGGAACCTGATATACAATAAGTAGCATTCTAAATCAATGGGGAGGGGCACCTGGGTGGCTCAGTCGGTTAAGTGGCTGACTTCGGCTCAGGTCATGATCTCACGGTTCATGGGTTCGAGCCCAGCATTGGGCTCTGTGCTGGCAGCTCAGAGCCTGGAGCCTGCTTCGGATTCTGTGTCTCCCTCTCTCTCTCTGACCCTCCACTGCTTGCACTCTGTCTCTCAAAAATAAATAGATAAATCATAAAAAAAAAAAAAAAAAGAAAAAAATAAATCAATGGGGGAAAAAACAGCCTATTCCACAGATGGGATTGGAATGGTATTAGGCATGTGAGGACTATTCAAATCTTACCTCATACTATAAGTTCCAGAGGGATGAGAAATAATCTGGAGAGCCATTAAAAAAAAATTAGAGGTTCATACATTGGGACTTTATGTTGCCACTATTTTCTTAAACAAGGTTTTTTTTTTTAATTTAATAAAATGTAAAAGGAAGCAAAGACTACACTACAAAAATTTTGAAATTCTTAAATGATAAAAAACAAATACAGTAAAATTGCAAGGCCAATGATGATTTGTATAATATGTTTACAACGACTGGGAGAAAATGACAGCAGATAGACACAGAAGTATTATGTGATGCCATGTAGATGAACACATAGGAAAATGAATGGATCTTAGAAATATATTCTTGAATGAAAAAGAAGAGACTGAATGACATATGTAACCCAGCTCTATCAGCCCAACTAGGAAAACAAACTAGACCAATCTGCTTTGCAGAATCCTCCCAATGCTCAGAAAGCAGCGGTAACAGGTACCTCCGGCAGCGGAGGGGAAGGGTCGCTTGTTAAAATAAAGGCTGGTCGCAAGCTCTTAGCGAGATCATTTGCCCCCACATCTCTGCTCCGGCAGCCAAGCTACGGCTGGCCTCATACTCGGACAGAAGTTTCATCTCTGAAGATAAAATCCGAGGTGGCTCAGCTAGAAGACACTTGTACCGTTAAGGTGACTGTGCACACTGAAATCAGGGGCATTAGGTAAACATGTTTATAGGGGATCTAAGATTCCTCGAGTCTTTCCTTACTCAGTTACCAGGCCTCATAATACTTTGCGAAACACAGGAAATCTTCCTACAGAGTCTGAGAAGCCGAAGTGGGGAGACCAAAAGAAGCTGCTCTTGGAGGGGGTGCTACTAACAAGACAGAAAAGGCTGAGTTGGCAGACCCCTGATCCTTGGTGAACTCAGCGTTTATAACAGCCTTTTTCATCGATACATTCTCAAAAATATGTAAGGAACAAAGAAACACTGATTCTGAGAAAACTCTTAGCATGAAAGATCCCAACAGTAGGTGGTCGAGAATATTAAGCTTCAGAAAAACCTAACCCTGTGGGCATGGATGTGCATCACTGAGGTATTTTAACCATGAGACAGGCACAAGATAGGGGGTTAAAAAATTTATATATGTAAACATATATAATGTGTAAAATTTATATAACATAATTTTATATATATATATATATATAATGTCATCCACATATATATCCTCCATATCCATATATGGACGATCCACTGGATATTGAAATGTGAAAGAAATGGAAACTCAACAGAAATCTTCAAAAATAGAGTCCAGAAAGTACACCACAAAGCAGAGCGATGAGCAGCAATAAGCAAACTGGCAAATATCCCATCACTAAGAGCTTTAGAAATTGAGAACATTGAAAACCAAATGGGAAGAAATTAAAAATAAAACAAGTTATAACCATCAGGGATCAGAATGGCCTTGGAATTTTCAACAGAAACCGTAAAAGCTTGAAGCCTATGAGGTAATGTCTTCCAATTACAGAAAGAAAATACTTTCCCACCAGGCGTTCCATAGTGAACAAAATTACCCTGTGTCCGTATCAAGACAGTTGCAATCCTCACGTACTCTACAGTGTTTCCTTCCTTTCGCTGTTTCTTGGGAAACGACTGTGCTCAATGAAAAGTACGGAATGAAGCAAGAAAGAGGAAAAGGAGATTTCCACAGTAAGTAGCAAAGCAACAGAAATGCCCCAGTAGGAGAGCTGATTGCTAGCCTTAGGGGGGGGCCGGCTGAGAACAGAGCAGGTCCAGAGACGTCAGGAAAGACTAAATGGGAAATGAATTCTTGGGAAATGAATTTGATAAAATCCCTGATGCATCCACAAGTCTTGCTATCTAGACAACATTTGGAGTTTGGGCCAAATGAATGGTGAATACCAAAATCAGTGAACAAGTCTATGTTTTATCTGTGCGACAGAGGCAAAGGTACAGGGCAAAGAACGGATTCCTAATATTGCATGCCTCAGCTTAATATGGTAAGGAAAATATAAGCAATAAGTTTAGATCTGTTCAGAATTAGGAATTTTGGAAGATGGAACAATACGAAAGATGGTGTGACATGGCAGTGAAGGTGGGGAGGAGAGCACAAACCTCATTACTTTAAGAGATGAATTCAGGGCGCCTGGGTGGCTCAGTGGGTTAAGTGTCTGGCTTCGGCTCAGGTCGTGATCTCATGGTTTGTGGGTTTGAGCCCTGCATCAGGCTCTGTGCTGACAGCTCAGAGCCTGGAGCCTGCTTCCGATTCTGTGTCTCCCTCTCTCTATGCCCCTCCCCTGCTCGTGCTATATCTCTCAAAAATAAATAAAAAACAGGACAAAAGTTTTTAAAAAAAGATGAATTCAGGGGTGCGTGGGTGGCCCAGTCCTGATCTCAGTTTGTGAGTTCCAGCCCTGCATCTGGGGGCAGCAGGAGGCACTGTCGTGTAGAGCCTGCTTGGACTTCTGTCTCCCTCTGTCTCTCTTGTGTGAGCACACAGGCTCTCTATCCAAATAAATAAACTTAAAAAAATTCAAACATGTTATTTAGGCATATGAAGGTTAAATCTAAAACAGACAAAAGAGTTGGAAGTGGTTATTGTCAGGGAAGAAAGAAGCAAGGAAGGAAAGTGGTAGATTTCCTTAAGCTCACACATGAAGATGTGGGTAATGCTTCTTATAACTATTATCCCACATAGTTTAATAAAAATGCTTAAAGCAAGAGTGAATAAAGCACTTCCCCCCTTTAGAAATGAAATAAATGCCAATTAAAACAAGATACTATTCCAACAATCATATTCAGTGAGGACTGTTAAATTAGGAACTTCAAAGTTATGATGTGCTGGTAAAGATACAGGAGAACAGTTTCTCATAAACTGCTGTCGTCGGTGTAAATACAGACACACTGGAGACTATTTTGGTGATATTCAATCAACACTGAAAACCACCTGTTCTGACATTTAATATAACAATTAGAGTTCAATGTATTTACCCCAAAAATCTTTAGGGTAAGTATACAAGGAGACGTGTTTGTTACAGTATATTCTGTAAAAAATAATAATAATAATAAATTTTAAAAATAAATAAATTTTTTAAATGGGGAGGTGACAATTTAAGTACTTGTCAGTGAGGAAATACATAGCCATAGCCTGTCTGAAATAACTCGTCACAGCAATCAATTAGATCAATATAGAGAGAAGGCTTTCAAATTTTTAAAATGGAGTTCACAAATAAAAATTTCACACCGTGATACACAACACACATGCATTCCTGAACAAATGCATCTTCGTATTTTTCATTGTATCTTTAGAAAGAAACCACAGGCCCCCTCAAGGGGCCACTTGAGCCAGGCCAAGACACCAAACCAGCGCTTAACACCTAGCCTAGTTGAAGTTTCCACCTCCCATAGAAAGCATTATTAACGAATCAGAGATATTCCGATGAGCACTACTGAGGTCATCGGTCAGTGGGAATTCTCCGCTTCCCCAAGGAAGAGGAGGTAATCTGCAGAAGACCACTGCCCTTCCCTACATGAAAAGTGAGATTGCTGGAAATCATCTTTCTCTTGCTGGTAAGTTTCCTGTCCCACCCTCCTTTCTATAAAAGCCTTCCACCACGTTGTACAACTCCTCAGAGCTCCCTCTACTTGCTTGATGGGCTGCTGCCAGATTCCTGAATCGTTTTGGTAACATTAATTACAACTTCAAGTTCACTCTGTTGAATTTTGTTTAACAATATTATTCCATTTATTTTAATAAACATGTTGGCATGCCTCATCACAACAGTATTTCTACTGGACAATGCTGGTCTGGACGGTGTGGGTATCCTCCCACCGGGTTCCTTGGCTTTACATCATTCCGAATTTCCTGAGACTTAAGTAGACTCAACAGTGTAACATATTTAGACTTCTAGTCCATAAGCATCAAACTCTCCAAGTTTCATTCTGATAATTCCCATAAAATTGCCCACAGAGAAAGAATGTGCTGGTTACAGTGATGTCAGTTTCTGGACTGCCTGACCAGTTCTACTTTAGATCTTAAGTCAACGAAATGGCCTTTTTTGGTCAGGACTTTGAGATTTGTTAGCATGAGTCAGCATCTCTGCATTAGCCCTGCCAACATGAGATAGACTTTATGAGCTTGTGGGACTAAAGTCAAGACCATGGGCTACCATAAAGTCACCAGAGACTGATTTTCCAACGTTAATGGGAATGAGAATTATCCCATCTCCAGGGTTTCTAGCTCAATAGGTCTGGGGTGGGGCCTGAGAGTACGTTGGTGTATCATTTTTTAAGTTTATTTTTGAGTGATAGAAAAAGAGTCAACAAATGGGGGAAGAGGGGAGAGAGAGAGAGAGAGAGAGAGAGAGAGAGAGAGAGAGGGAGAGAGGGAGAGAGGGAGAGAGGGAGGGAGGGAGGGAGGGAGGGAGAGGGAGAAGGAGAGGGAATATCCCAAGCAGGCTCCACACTGTCAGCACAGAGCCTGATACAGGGCTCTATCTCAGCAATTGTTAGATCAAGACCTGAGCTGAAATCAAGAGTCAGATATTTAACTGCCCAATAAACTGAGCGATCCAGGCACCCCACAAAGTTTGTTTTTCTAAGAAGTTCTCCGGTGATGTTGGTCTAGATATTATAAGTTAAGAACTATTCATCAAGATAAATGGCACTTTTTAGGAGGGACTTATGTGGCCTGTCAACCTTCCCCAGATATCGACACCTATCATCATATGGTATATTTCAATTTCTGGATCACTAACAGACAAGGGATCCTGAGCGAATCAATACCACAACTTCATTTCCTCAATTACACAATGTGTGATTTCGTCTGTACACAAAGAGCTCTGGTTGCCTCCCTCAAAGATCCATTCTCCTCTTCCTTCTTAGTACCCCATTATTAGCTGGGCACATCGCCAGGATTATTAGCCAACTGTCTTTCCTAGTTTCTCTTGCCTAACCTCAAATCCACAGACTCAAATGCAGACACGGTGCTGCTGCACTGCACTCCCGGACACACTGTCAGCTGGTGAGTGGCTTTCTCTTTGCTTTTCTGCCTCGCTTCCTTCTTTCAGTAGCCATTTTTTTAAATCAGGAAGTGATCTGAAGATTAAATCCACGCATGAGAATGGTGCCAAAAATGGAAATTGCCCCCAAAATGCTACAGAGACCACCTCCCATCCCTGTAATGCCCATCTCCAGCTTTACCTCATGTAAAGTGAAAAACATCTCTAGTTTAAGATTCTACTTTTTCTCCCATAGGAGAAACCAAGATGATCCATGTAAGGAAATATTCTGTTAACATGTTAGCCATTCAATGAGTGCATTGTGAACAGTGCTATTTTACCATAGACTGAAGGTGTTCTTAATGACATATATGCACTTCTGTTTCCAGAATTTCTAGATGCCCTGTATTTTTAGGACTCTTTCCCAAGATAATCCTGGTTTTATTATACCATTATATTCATACTCCTTAAAAATAATTATCCCAATGTCTTTTCCAAATCACCAGTATCTTTCATCTTACGTCCAGCCACTAAATGTTTCCAAGGACCAACTCTATTAAAATTTTGAAACTGTATTTAAAAGGAAAATATTAAGTTGGGAGTTTTGGGAAAAAAAAAAGGGAGATTCAGAAAACTCCATTGTTAAGAGGAAGGAGAATTGTCACAGTTATTAGAAATAAGATGAGCTATGTCAGTTACCTGAGGAGCAGCTCTACAGAGAGGTGCTATTTTTTAGAGGGAGATCAAAAAGGCCAGAAAGGAAGATGCAGGAGAAAAGCAAGCAAGAGCAGTGGGCGTTTAACCCAGCTAAGACCCGGGGTAGGGGTGAAGCTGTTCATAGACTCTTACCAGCTCTTCTGGATCCTGACCTTAAGTACTGACATCATAAAAGATAAGAACATCATATGACCACTAAGAATTAGAAATAGAACCGCACTTTCCCTTTAGGAAAAGATCTTTGGAGACGTTGTGGTAAAGTTGTACCCTAAGTGATGAGAAGTACTTTGAGTTACATACAACAAGATCAACCTGAAAGCACACTCAAAACATCTGAGTTCCGTGCTTATTTGTTGTTCCTTCTAAGGATTTTCCTTTAAGTTGGTAGATACAATAAATCATGAAGCTGTAAAATCCAGGTGGCCTCCCTTCCTGCTCTGGGCCAACCCCCCAGAAGACCAGGACAACTCACAATGTTTGAGGTTTTTAAAACAGTGAAATCCAAAAATAGTAGAACAGTCATTTGCTTGAGATTTTTTTCCATCCCTCTTTTTTTAGTTTTTAAAACATTTTTGAGAGACTGGGAGACAGAGACAGAGGAGTGTGGGAGGGGCAGAGAGAAAGAGACAGAGGATCTGAAGCAGGCCCTGCACCGTTAGCACAGAGCCAATGTGGGCCCTGAACCCATGAACTGTGAGGTCATGCCCTGAAAGGGCTGAAAACCATCCCTTTCAATGTAAAGATGAGAAAGCTCAGGTACAAAGTGCTGTGGTTTGTCTCGGTGTTACAGCTAACTAGAGCTAAAGCGGGTTCACAGCCAGAGGCTTCCAGCTCTCCGAGCAATTTCACTTGTGCTGTAACCAGCGGCTTCCACTGGACCCAAAGTTCATTCACCTCCATTTGACTAACAAGAAATTCCCTCAAATCCATTCAGGATTTTCTCTGAGGTTAAGAGCGTTCATTTCTCCAGCATTCCCCCTTACAGATAATTTGGTAAATGAATTTGTGGGTTAAAACAGCTGGAGATAATCCACCCAAGGATCACTTGATAGTATTTTCCCTTGGAGATGCAAATTCAAGGCTTGCTCTGTCCAAGTTGTGGTTGAATGCTTTCCCATCTGGAATGTTCCTAATTATTTAATTATTTGTTGCTTTTAATGAAAAATCACCGTGATTCAAGCTGCTCTCCAGACTCAGCTGCAATCCTTGACGAAGTGATCTATGCTGATGAAGGTCTAATACAGTTTTGCTAAAGGCTAAATTCAACACATCTGGTAGAACCCCTGAAAAGGCTCCCAGCCTCAAAATTTGCTCATCATTCCGGCAGCTGGCCATGAAATCAAAGCAAAGATTGCTAAAATACCTGAGCATCGACTTCAGAGAGAAAATCACAACTGTGACCAACATTTAAAGGGGGGGGAATCACAAAGATACTAACATTTAAAATTTGGTCACAGAGCACTTGGCTCTATCAGTCCTAAGAGCATGGGAATCTTGGGGTCGTGAGTTCAAGCCTCATATTGACTGTAGAGATTCTTTACTAAAAAAACAAATAACAAAAATGTCCAAATTTCAACATGATTTGGGTTTTTCTTGTATTTTTTTATTTTTTAATTTTATTTTTTATATAGTTTATTGTCAAGTTGGTTTCCATATAACACCCAGTGCTCTTCCCCACAAGTGCCCTCCTCCATGACCATCACTCCCCTTTTAAAGGGGATGAGTCCTTTCTAGTTCCTATGGAGCTTTTCCAATTAGCTTTAGTAACAAAGTAAGACTGCAGAAGTTGTTTGCGCTGGGGGGGGGGGGGAGGATCTAAGGTAACCTCTTTAATTGACCTTTAAATTTATGTTAAAAATAATTAAGTGAGGCTTTCAAACTGTGGGCTAGCAGGCAGCTGGAAGATACGGTAATTTTCTCCAAGTGTGAAACCGAACAAGTGTGACTAGGAGGGCTGGGAGGCAGCCGCACTTATAACTGGAAGAGAAACATAAACGACCTCACCAGCTGTTGGCTGCACAGCTCCTCAGAATGCTAGAACATCAAAATATACCACAAAATATCTGAATAAACATTTCTTCTGTAGGAAAAGTGGCATTATTTGTGATTTGCACCCACCTGACCCTATGCACTCGTCTTCAAAGAACATTTCTGATATAAAATGCTTATGTGCCAAGCATGAAGATATTTCCCAGTTTTGCAGAAGTGGATCTGAGGGCATTGGTACCTACAACAGTAGTTCCTGAAACGGGTCCCGCAGTACAACACTCTTTTGCATGATGCTGTGAGGGGTCCCACAAAAAAATTTAAGTACGCTCTTTCTCTGGTCTGACAATGTTGGGATGATGTGTTGAGTACAATTATGTTTCTTAACTGCAAGACCCTATAACGTGCTACTCTGTACAGTTTCCAAGAGGGGAATGAAAGAGACCGTGTCTTTCCAAATCAGATGACCTGGTCTGTTTTCTGTCAACTGCCCATCAGGACAGGTGTACTGCAGTCACTTAGTAAAACCTGTTTAAGTACAGGTGTATCATTCTTCCCAAAGAAGTGAAACTGGCTCTTGCCATTGGTTTCCAATGTGCCTATCAACCAAAACAAACAAACAAAAAAAAACCCACCCACACATCTTTTCACCTGTTCAGTGTATTAGAGACGAAGCAAACAAGAAAAGTCAACTTGCCTCTTCGTCAAGTTGTATGAATGAGAGGAAGGGCAGGAAGATAGCTGGAAAAGAGGAGGTCAAATATGTACTTTAACTTACAATAGCTGTAATGTTGACAGGCTAATAACTCTTTGATAAAGCTAACACAAAACCAGGATCTAGTTGCTGCTGGCTGGCTGGCTCAGGCGCTGGGACCTGACAGGAGTCCCACTGCAAATAACTCATTAGGAGGGTCAAAAATTTTTATATGTAAGGTTTTATCTGCATTTATTTTTCTTCTGATACTGCTACGTTTTCTAGAGTCCTCAACACACAGCCATTAGAATTTGTTGCAGGAAGAATTAAGGACTCAAATAAAATTAAGGGGAGGAATATCCCCAAAATTTGCTTCCCGCTTCACCATGTCAACAATTCAGGTCGGGGCATTGTTGCACAGTGTAAATGAGACCTCTCTGTCCACCACCGAAGCCTTTAATGCCCAGGGCAAAGGGAAGTCAATATCCTTGGTTTTCCTGCAGCCAAAGACATGCAAACAATCAAAGGGCAGGCTTAAGGTTTAGTTCTCTAGAGCCCTTCTCATTTCCAGCGGCCACAGTCCCTACAGCAATGACAGGTTGCTGTAGTGGGGCTTTTCATGGCAACACCACCAGGCCAGAGGGCTGAAGGCAAATCACGGAGGGGCACTTAGAGCTCTGAATCTAATGCAAATCAGGGTGAACGTGGAAGCCCAATAGCAGGTGCCAGCTAGCGCCCCCAGCCCAGCAGTACAGTAAGGAGTAACCTTCTTACCTACGATACAGAAGACTTCCTACTGCTAGACGCCACTTTCAGGAGGAAAGGCTGGATGGGTATCAGAGTGATTTTATCTAAGGAAAGACTGTACATTAATTACATGATTGGACTAAAATATAAACTGGATAGGACTAAAAATTTTTCCCAACTGATTGCCAAGTAGAGGCTTAATGGAAGTGAAAAATGAGATTATCGGTTATAGACATTCCATTTTTCCTTTACATCTGAGTTGTCATAAAAATTGAACCTACAACCCTATGTTTGTCCTTCAGAGCATCAGGGGATATAGTACATGTCATCAAGAATGTGACACTTAGTAAATTATGCGGGGAATGAGGAAAATAACCCTGTCATCTTGCATTGGAGATCAGCATCCATTTTTTACCTCCAACCACAAATTTGACATCTACAGAAAACATATATGTGATCCAGTCAAAGCTCATCTCCTGTATTATCACCACCTGCTAAGAAAACTTGTTGCAATGAAGGGTTAGAGCTCAGAGCAACCCAAGAAGGCAAATTCATTTCTGCACCGCTACATGAAATGACCACAAAATAGCCTGAAATCAATCCAGTCATGTTATGAACCTGACAAAATCCAGATGTGTCTGAAATCTCCCTTGACTCCTTGACATTTAAATAAATGTGACAAATCGCAAAAGGAATGCAATTTAGTTCAGGTGTCCAAAGCATCTAGTTCTGTCAGAAATCTACTCTATGATGTTTGGCAATCCATACTACCTTTTGATGTTTCTTTCCATGTAAAATGAACCTAATAATTTTAGCAGTTTTTTTTTTCAATCTGTCGAGTGTTATAAGGATTACTAAAATGAAGGAGATGGTTAGAAAAGAGATTCCTGATGCCTCTTCTCAACCAAAAATATGTCATTTTGCCTTCAACAGCCCTCAGCAAACTGGCACAGTTCCTATTGGACAATGAACCAACACACAGTCTGGAACACTTAGTAATGAAAATAAGTGATCTGTTCTCTTTGGATACTAGCCCCGAGAGGGAGGTTGAGGGTCAATCCATCATGGGAAGGAACTGTTTCCTTGGCGAAGACACATGGAAATTCTAAAATGATGTTAGTTCCTGTAATAAGCACAAACAATTTTGATAATCCAGTGAACATCAGAAAGCACTTCCTTCAGCTAGAAAAAACTTCCCAGAGAAGGAAGTGAGGTCTTCATTTCCTACATTCCAAAATTTGACGTGATAGATTCTGTAATGAAAACATAACTTGTAGTACCAATCGCTCACAAGTCAGTATTATACTTACACTACGTGTAAGGTGATATGGAGAAACTGCTAACTGATCTAATTATCTAAGGCATATGGCTGCCCGACTGATGCCTACTTTTCCTTGCTTTGAATTGGCTGCAGCCACATGACCAACTGTGACTAAACGGATAGGAGCAGACATGGTTTGGGTCACTTCCAAGATACAGTCTTAAAGTGAACAGGCAAGCCTTCATTCTCCCTTTCCTTTTTCCCACTGGCAGGATAATATAGTAAATTAAATTGTTCTATGTAAATAAACAATATCCTATGGATAGAATGAAAAGACCCTTGAGTCCCTGATATCATGAAATGACAAAAATAGACCTAAAACTATCTACATTCATTTGTTGCATGAAAGAAACATCAACTTCTATCTTGCTTGCATCGGGATCATTGGGGGTGTGTATTACAACGTTCACAGGGACCTCTGACGGGACGGGGAGCTATTTACCGGGGCTTTCCAGGTTTACTTATTCAACACATCTTTTCTGGTTATGCGTTGTATTTGAGGTCCTAGAGACAAAGTTTTGGCTTAGAGGCAACAAGAAATACTTGCCATCCTGGAGCTTATTTGTGCTCACTGTAGACAAGAAAAAATAGGAAGCCATCAATTTTACACGTAGGGCTAAGAAATGGAATTTTGGATAAAGGATATTGATTTGGCCTGGTAACTCTAAGTCATTTTTACATAGTAATAAAACACAGAAGTATTACCTCTGAAGCATACTGTATCTGTATCTGTGTATATATATATGTATACATATATACATACACACACACACATACATATCACATACATGAGATGTCTATGTATACATATGTCACATATGTACACATGTATGTATTCTAGATACATTATACACACATTATATCTGTATGTGTAATATACACAAACATAGCCAGTGTGGACAAATGCACTGAGGTCCTCCTTCCTTTCAACCCCAAAATACTCTCTTTGACAGTTCCCAACATAGTAGCTTACGCACTATGTTACTTGTGCACATCTTATTTTTGCTCAAAGACCACACATTCTCGACAGAAAGGATTAGGTCTCATTCACTTTTGTGTTCTAATAGTCATTTAGACAGTGTTTGGTACATAAAAGGAGCTTAAAATACACTTGAATAAGTGATTGGCCGAACACATGGAATGAATGAATAAATGACAAATTGAAGGGTCATGCTGGGAAAGCAAAGAAAGGAGTTGAAACCACATTTTCTTCCCGAGTGGGGGTTTGTGAAATAAACTGACTTATAGCGAGAAAATAGCAATCATTGGATAGAACATGTAACAGCCTCTTAATCACAAGATACTTACAAATCCATGCTAAACCTTCCCAAGGCAATAAGTAGATTAATAGGCAATGAGTCATTCCATGTATAAACAAAATTTTTTGTTTGAAAGTGTTTCCATTATGGAGAGAGTCCCTGTGACCAGTCCAAGTTGACAAAATGTGCCAAAGGCTAAAGTTATGTTTCTTTCAGACACACAATTGCAAGTAGCTACAGTGAAGTCTAATACTTCTGCTGGAATTTTTAAATGTTCAGAGTACTGATTTACCAAAACTCATTCTGTAAATGTAATTGACGATGAAGTCCTAATGGAACTCCAAAGGAAATCACAGGCCATTCATAACTAAACCAGTTACCTTAGAGCTTAAAACTTAATCTTCAGCATCCACTGCAAATATTGATAACCTGAAAACCACTGGGACAAGGATCCAAGGAGCTATGCAAACACCAGGAGTCCAATAAAGAGCAGCCTCTGCAGTCCCCAAGAGCAATGGCCTTGAGGACATTTACCTTCAACATCACTAATCAAGGGATATTGATTTTTTCTGTGATATCCCTTATCATGCAGACCAAATGCTTCTAAAAATAGCCAACAGTAAGACTATCACTCTCCCCTCCAGGTCATGTTCACATAAGATATATTGTGCTTTGAATTTTTAGTTTAATTGATATATAGGTTAGTATGAACATGCTTTTATAAAATAAGGGACTTGTATTTGATGATCTCTGTAAATTCCTTTCTAGCTCTGAAGTGATTTCTCCACAATCATTCATAAATCCCAATAAAAATGCCATTCCAAGGAAAGTCAATACCACCTTACTTAAATTTTTGCCCTCTTCATTTTTGTCTGCCTTTTTATGATGTAAGTTATCAGAGGATTTTAGAAAGAAAATTTCAAAGTCGACAGTTACAAGGACAGATAATAACAGTACTAACTTTTAAAGGAAAAATGCAATTTTATACAGCAGTAATTGAGAACATGAGGACCATTCTATATCTCCAAAGTCCTTAACATTTTCAAATCTTACACTATTATAATTCCAAAAAAAAAAAAAACAACTTAATTTTCAGTTTAGCTAGTCCTCATTCTACTAACGTTTTTCTATGCAGCTGCACAAGGTTCAAAGTCATGACTATGTTGAACCCTACAATTCTGCTGGTACCTCTGATCATGTTCCATCCAGAGAAAACGCCTTAAATAGTCCAGCATAGCAAAGGGTCCAGGTGCATCTATCATTTTCCTTGTTTTTTAAGCAATTGAAATTTTCCACCTATTCTGCCTGGGATTATTTGGGGCAGGACAGTTAACATTGCGGAGAGAGATTGGCTGGAGAAGCCAGGGCACTGCTCTGGAGGAGGATTTTAAATTCCCAGATTGAAGCTGGCATATCTGCAGTTTTCTGTGTGTCTCAGCCATTATTTCTCTAGAAGCAATGTGTCAAGTTGCTCTGCTAATCACTCTCCAAATGCATATCTATTCCCACGCAGCGCATTATTAAATGGAAATGAGCCTAATTAGTCACCTGTTAGTGGGTGGGGGATTGAGGAAAAGAGAAAATAAAGAGAATAACATTTCCCTTAAAACTGTGGTGCAGAATCTCTATGCTACAGTGCTATGGAGAGCAATCTAGCCTTGTTTGTGTGATGGCATAATAATCTTAGGTAGTAACCAAGGTTTCTTCTCACCCACAATTTCTTGTTCTCATGCATACACTCCCTATTCCCTACCCATCACCCACTCAAGTGCAGCTTCAGTAAGAGGAATCCATCTCCCCAGAGAGGAAGGTTTTGGCAAAAAAGTAAATAAATAAAAATAAATAAATAAATAAACAAATCAAAGCAAGAGAAGGCACATGGTCTGTGCTATACTAAGATGGTATTTAGGCCTTCCAGAAATTAGACGTGTTCAAGAAAAAATGTCCCATTTTTCTTGCACGTGCAAACATGGGGGCATATGAAATGTGTACCTATCATACCAGTCGTGGTGAAATTGGTTTCTTTTCCCAGTCAGAGTCATATACCTGATTTTAAATGCTGGAAACTACATAAGCCTTGGTAGGACTCAGGCCCGTCAGAGATTTACTCTTCATTCTGAGAAATAGTGACCTTTGTCCCCCCCCCCCCCCCCCCCCGAGTCCTGGCCCACTTGTAAGATTTTTCTGTGCATGGAGGCTGCAGGACAAGGCCACAGCCTGGAGAACCCGGTCTAGTGGAAATCCTGTCACTCACCTTTCCATGCTAAGACATCAGCATCCTTTTATCAAGTTTAAAAGGGAAATTGCACCATATACTAGAAATATGGAGCTTTCTAAAGAGTTACTGAGATTCTATGCTGCAAATGATGCTCACCTAAGATTAAAAAAAAAAAACTTGGAATTTTATTTAGACCATTGAACCTAATAACATATGATTTCATGCAAACTTTCTCTGGGTCTTATTTTCTCTTTTCTACTAGCTGATAGGATTCTCATGAGAGTGAAATGAAGTAATATGATAACTTCCCTAAAACTTCCAAGCACATTCAATTATCTAAATCAGAAACTCCGTTACTTTTTTTAATTTCAAAAATGACATGTGTAATCTCTTATTTACCAACTTTTTTTCAGTATTATAGTCTCTTTATTTTTCTAGAGCGAGTGAGCAAGAGCAAGGGAGCACAAGCACGTGGCAGAGAGAAAAGAGCGAGTGAGAGAGAGAATCCCAAGCAGGCTCAACACCCAGCACAGAGCCCAACATGGGGCTCAACACCACCACCCTGAAGCCATGACCTGAGCCAAAACCAAGAGTCAGACACTTAATGAACCGAGTCACCCAGACACCCGCTTAATAAGCTTCAGAACCTGGTCTCATTCCCATTAGTTTTTCTTTCAGACTATAGGCTTCATTCCACAATTTCAAAACTTCGACTTCACGAACTCTCACTAAAACTAATCTTGTTGTTAAGCTGAAAAACGAAAGCTATAGGGTTCTTCCAGTAGATTCCAAAAAAGGCATCTGATCAATTCCTATATCTACTCAAGGCTTGAGAAAATTTACTGTTAAGCCTCTTTATCATGATACGTAATATTAATCTCAAACTCGCTTTTGACATTTTACTAGAGGCAGAATTGCTAAAGGCCAAACCCACTTGGCAATGTCTGCTGTCACTACTATTCAACGCAGTCCTAACGCAATAAAGGACAGAAGAATTATTTCCTTTTTACATGCCTAATTATCTGGAAAATCCTGGATGGTCTGGAGTAACACTTTTAGAACTGTTAACCAATAAGAGTTTAACTGAACCGCAGGTGGCATCCAAGTCCTGTCCAAGTCCCCACAGCTTCCTGGAGCAATGAAAAAGATGAACTGAATCCATGCAGAAATATGCCCAAGCTCCTGGTATGTAACTTGCTGTAAAACTGTTCACTGCAGCACTGTTTATCATAATAAAACTGGAAACCAACTAAATATTTGACAATAGGGAATAGGTAAAATAAAGTATGGTACAGTCCTATAACCGTCTGAACAGCCATAAAGATACATAAAAGAAAAGTATTTCATGACTTGGAAAAATGTGGAGGGTGGGCAGTAAGTTTTTTAAAAGCAAATCACAAAACACTTTTTTGGTAAAAATCATTACGTTTTGCATATACAGACAAACATGCAAACAAAACTAGGACGCTATGCTTCCCAAAGTGCTGTGGGATTATGGGTGATCCTAATTTCCTTCCTTTTCATTTCATTGTGTGTACCTGGATTTCCTTCATTTTCTCTAACATGCAAAAATAAACCACACGTAATTATCTTAGAAAAAAAAATTCTCCTGTTATGACTGGGATAGATTTCATGCAGTTGTCCCTCCAAAAGGAAACAAAATTCAAAACAAAACCTAAGTAACCTAAGTCACAGTCTTCTAGAATTCTACTGTATTTTTATGATCCCAGGCAGTTGTATTCAAAAGTCACCTTTACGATACAGTTTTACCCAAAATTTCAAAGCACAGTAAGAAACTATCATTTCACCACATATGCATATAGTGTTGTATTCTTTCCAAGATCATTTCATAGTTGATTTCACTGTCACTTCAACCCTTCAAGAAACTATTCCCACGTACACATTAAGGATGTGAATGAATGGGGCACTTGTGTGGCTCAACTGGTTTAAGCACGTAACTTCAGCTTAGGTCATGATCTCACAGTTTGTGGGTTTGAGCCCTGCATCAGGCTTTCAGCATGGAGCCTGCTTCAGATCCTCTCCCCCCCTCTCTGCCCCTCCCTGCTCATTTTCTCTCTCCTCCCCCTCTTCCCTGCCCCCCACTCAAAAACAAAACAATAATCTATAGTCTTTTGATTTGTTCATTTTAGCGACTCTGAGCAGTGTGAGGTGGTATCTCAGTGTGGTTTTGATTTGAATTTCCCTAATGATGAGTGACGCTGAGCATTGTTTCATGTGCCTGTTGGCCATAGAGACGGGCACCCTCCTACACTGTTGGTGGCAATGTAAACTGGTGCAGCCGCTCTGGAAAACAGTGTGGAGGTTCCTCAAAAAACTACCCATAGAACTCCCTTATGACCCAGCAATAGCACTGCTAGGGATTTACCCAAGGGATAGAGAAGTGCTGATGCATAGGAGCACATGTACCCCAATGTTCATAGCGGCACTTTCTACAATAGCCAAATCATGGAAAGAGCCTAAATGTCCATCAATTGATGAATGGATCAAGAAGATGTGGTATATATACACAAGGAGTATTACACAGCAATGAGGAAGAATGAAAACTGGCCATTTGTAGGAAAGTGGATGGACCTCGAGGGTGTCATGCTAAGCGAAATAAGTCAGGCAGAGAAGGACAGATACCATATGTTTGCACTCATAGGTCTAACAGGACAGACCTGGCAGGGGACCATGGGGAGAGGAAGGGGGAAAGAGAGTGGGGGAGAGTGAGGGACACAGATCAAGGGTGACTACTGAATACTGAAAACGAATCATGGACTGAAAGGGGAGGGGGAGGGAGAGAGGGGGTGATGGTCATGGTGGGGGGCACTTGTGGGGAGAAGCACTGGGTGTTATATGGAAACCAATTTGACAATAAACTATTAAAAAATTTAAAAAATAAAAAAAATGTGAATAAAGCACAGCAAGGTCTAGAAAAACACATGGGTAATGATATTACCACCTGTACCGATGGGAGTAAAATCCAGAACTTTAAGCTCTAAATCCAAATGACTTTTAAACTAGATTTCACTTCAAATGATTGAACTTTCTCCCAGGTGCCAGGTCCTGTATTTTGCCAACTGCGTACAGAAGTGATTAAAACACTATGCAAATTTAAAACCAGTTCTAAGAATATTTTAAATTCTTGAGAGACAAGAACTAGAGTTAGCTGGGGTTCTTATTTCAATAATATACAAAGGCCGAAACACTGGTATCAAACCTTTCAAATACAGATTTGGTTCCTTTAAATGATTCACCAAGAGTACTGGCCCCTGAAATGGAGCAGCAAATGAACTTTCTGAAGCTAAAAATTTCACTCCATCTTGGTCCTAAGAAATCTATAGGAAAGCACTTCTTTCCTTAGGAAACCCATCGCCGACTTAGAGACTTAACTGTTCTTTTTAAAAAATTCACTTTTAAGTGATGCATTTCATGCATACATCTATACTGACATAGTTAAAACCCAATCAATACGCTTTCAAAGAACATAGTGCAGCATAAGACATGATTTTCTTTGTATCTAACACTTACTTTGGATTACAATGAGTAAGTAAGCAAAATACGATTTACAAAATTTATCTCATGATACATTTAACAACCTTGCAAAAGCTTTACATGCATTATGCCTCGCAATAAACATTGACATTTATAATCTAAAATTCTCATTTGTGCTAAAGGCAGGCTCATTCTTTCACTTAGGTAATGAAATTTTAATATAGTATGTGTATGAGAAGGGGAGGGGAGTGTGAAATATACGAAGTCATTCACTTGGCTATTCCACCACCAGAAAGAGAACATCAGTTTTATTCTCCCATTTCTCAAGCAATAGATTTTGCAGCCAAGTCATCAACTGATGGAAGGGTTTTAGGACTGACACATCATTTGCTGAGTAAGGATGGTTCTGTAAGCAATTCCGATTCCCCATTTCAATATTCAGAATATCCCACAGGACTTCCCAAATACACATCCATCTCCCCCTCACCTACAACATGTTTTCCACCTCTGGGCTTCGGGAAGGGCCTTGGTGACAACCTGCACTACTACTTACTGTGGTGAAAAACGGCCATCTCCATCACCCGGAAAAGCAGCTCCCTGCATTTTCTTCCCTATACATCCAACTAAGAAGTCGATAGCCTATTATTTCCCAGGAAAATTTTTCCAAATCAATCACAGAACTTTTTTCCAAATGAATCACAGAACTATGAGGCATGGACGCATATGAAGGAAGTTTAAGAGGGAGTTTTTGAGGCAGAACTGGGCGGTTTGATAGAAAGTGAATTTTCTGTCAAGAGTATGAATTGCCTTGGTTCCAAAGAGCTCACAAATATGCCCAGGGGTAATTGTCACCAATTTGTGCATATGCTGTTCATTTAAGCATTTGACTGTTGGCACTTTTCTCTGTAGATGTTGCAAGTTCCATCTAAGTTTATTGTCCTATATTGAAATAAGTCTGTACCTTAGAAATAAACCCACAGTGGAGCCTCACTGAAATGTTCCCTATGGACACATGGTTTGAAGTGGTCTTACATCAAGATAGGAGGTTCTTCTTAAAACAGGCTTCAAGGATAGACCTCAAGACATGCTCTGCCGAAGACAAACAGACACTTCTCCAAAGAGGACATCCAGATGGCCTACAGGCACATGAAACGATGCTCAACATCACTCATCATCGGGGAAACACAAATCAAAACCGCACTGAGATACCACCTCACACCAGTCAGAGTGGCTAAAATGAACAAATCAAGAGACTATAGATGCTGGCGAGGGTGCGGAGAGACGGGCACCCTCCTACACTGTTGGTGGGAATGTAAACTGGTGCAGCCGCTCTGGAAAATAGTGTGGAGGTTCCTCAAAAAACTACCCATAGAACTCCCTTATGACCCAGCAATAGCACGGCTAGGGATTTACTCAAGGGATACAGAAGTGCTGATGCATAGGGGTACATGTACCCCAATGTTCATAGCAGCACTGTCAACAGTAACCAAATCATGGAAAGGGCATAATGTCCATCACCTGATGAGTGGATCAAGAAGATGTGGTATATATATACAATGGAGTACTACATGGCAATGAGAAAGAATGAAATTTGGCCATTTGTAGGAAAGTGGATGGACCCTGAGGGTGTCATGCTACGTGAAAAAGTCAGGTAGAGAAGGACAGATACCATATGTTTGCACTCATGGGTCTAAGAGGAGAACAGGAGAAACCTAATGGAGGACCAGGGGGAGGGGAAGAGGGAAAGAGAGTTGGAGAGAGAGAGGGACGCAAAACCTGAGAGACTATTGAATACTGAAAATGAGCCGAGGGTTGAAGGGAAAGGGGGAGGGGGAAAAGAGGTGGTGGTGATGGAGGAGGGCACTTGTGGGGAAGAGCACTGGGTGTTGTATGGAAACCAATTTGACAATAAACTATTAAAAAAAAAAAAGACATGCTCTGCCTACTAGTGAATTTTAGACCAATTATACAAAGCAAACTCCAGGAGCAGGAGTGGCTCCTAGGTGGCTCAAACATCCAATTATTGATTTCAGCTCAGGTCATGATCTCATGGTTCCTTAGATTGAGCCCCCTTTTGGGCTCCATACTGACAGTGCAGAGACTGCTTGACATTCTCTCTCTCTCTCTCTCTCTCTCTCTCTCTCTCTCTCTCTCTCTCTCTCTCTCTCTTTCTCTCAGGTAAACAAATTTTTAAAAAAACTCTATGAACTCCAAACTGTGATACATTAGATGACTGTTCCTCAAATATTTCCCCCCTTTCCCTCTCACTCTGTGGGCAGAGTGTACTTCCCCACCCCAGTGATGTTTGGCTTGGCCATGGGACTTGCTTTGGTTATTGGGATATTTGAAGACACTATCAAACGCAAAGATATGATGTTTTTACAATGGACTTGCCTAATCATGCTTTCGACATTGCCACATGCTATGGTCTGAATGTCTGTGCCCTCCCAAAATTTGTATGTTAAAATCCTAACCACTAGGGTTGATAGTATTAGGAAGCAGGGCCTTTGGGAGGTGCTTACGTCATGCGGGTAGATCTCTTATGAATGGAATTCGTGCCTTATCAAAAAGCTCCAGAGAGATCCCTAGCCCCTTCTGCCAAGCGAGGCTACAAGGAGAAGTCTACAACCTGAGAGCGGGCCCTCGCTTCACCATGCTGCCATCCTAATCTCAGTCCTCCAGCCTCCAGAATGGTGAGCAGTAAGCTTTTGCTGTTGATAAGCCACTCAGTCTGTGGTATTTCGTTGTAGCATTATCAACAAACAGATACTGTGAGAACATTCTTGGGTAGTCCCCTGTTCCAAGCTCATTTGGACTCAGCCTGTGATTTGGAGTCAAGCCCAGCTGAGCCCAATCTAGATGGGCTGACCCACAGCCAATGTACGCCTTAGTAAAGGAGAATGAATGCCTTAAGCTCACTGCAGTTGGGGCGGCCTATTACTGCATTACTGTGGTCATAGATGATGGATACAGTAACTATTTAACCATGTATTAGTTGTCAGATGTGTAACATTCATCTCTACACTGGATCTAAAATTATAACGTAGCAAAATTCAATTAACCACCCTGTGTACATATAACTAAAAATCTGATCTATGGCAATCAATTATCAAGATGATAGAGTAATAAGACCTTTTGGGTAAGCTAGATATACCTGCCTAGGAGTCCTCTCTATATAAACATAGATTAAATATTTTCCCAGGCCAGTTCAAAATAGGAAAACCAACAACCTGATAAAGAATAAAGCAGGCAGCTTAAATTAGAATGACTATTATAATGTGTTCTTATCCTGCTGCTTAGAGGACTACCAAGTGGGATATTTTCTACATTAACAGGAAAGTAGCAATAAATGAATACAAATTAAAGCTGCAAAAAATATTTTAGTCATTTTAAGCACCATATTAAGAATAAGGTTGTAAGTATTAGATATTAGACATCTTTCCTGGTAAAAATCGAGTAGGACATGAACTGAGCCACATGAAAATTCCCAAGTGCTCATACAAGATGAAAAAAACCTGTACTCTTTGACATTAAATACAGTTAAATCTATAAAGAAAAAAAGCATTTTGAAACCCTTTTTCATCACTACGATAGCACCTAGATTATAACAAGGATAATTTCATATAAACTACAGAAAACACTAATAGTTTATCTTATATCTTTGAAATATTCTTTAATTTTAAGTTCCCAAGAGGAACATTTTGAAGTTCATTGTTTTCTTAAAATCTTATTTCTTTAATAATGTGAATAATATCCTTATCAAAGGTTTGCATTTTGAGATTAAATTGTGAATCTGAAATGGAAGCCACGGACTAAACCACGGAGCACCTTCAATGATGTTCTATTTTAAGATCCCCAGTGGATGAGAACACGAGTCTTAACCAAAGTATGAACTTCACGATGAATTAATACAAACTTCTGAGGCGAAGCTGGCAAGTGAGCATCAGTCTGAAAAGCTTGCAGTTAAGCACACTTAAGGATATTTTAACTAGATTTTGGCTACACCATCAGCACAACCCGACTCTGAAGACTATGCTTCAACGTGTTTCTGACCCTTAGGGAATTTGTCTATCTAGGAAATGAGTTTAGGTCTCGCTTTCAAAATATCCTCATGCACCAGCTCATCAACAGTGAAGTTTTATTATTAAGGATTACCTAGTGGTCCTAGACCCTGAATGCACATGGAAATTTCCTCTTAACATCTATAATTTGACCCATTCCAGTTTTAAAGGTTTTTTTCAATGATTTTTTTTTTTTTTTTTTTGAGAGAGACAGAGACAAAGACACAGAATCTGAAGCAGCTCCAGGCTCTGAGCTGTCAGCACAGAGCCAACCGAAGCAGGGCTCAAACTCCTGAGCTGTGAGATCATGACCTGAGCCAAACTTGGACACCTAACAGACCGAGCCACCCAGGCACCCCATCCCATTCCCCTTATTAACTGGATATACACATATGTAGACATTTAGTATGACTAAAGAAAAGATACTTTATTCTTCAATCCTCCTGTTTTTGAACTGGAAGCATAGATTTTAGGTTTCAAGTCTGGAAAAGAAAACCTCTCCCATAACTGATGGTCTATAAAGCTTTTCCATGAAGAGAAAGGGTAGCAAAATGTTTAAAAAAGATTTCTACTAATCATTAAATACAGCCGTAATAAAAAGATACTGCACAATGCGGAGCCATCGTATTTCCTTGCAGTTTTAAAGCCTCCCATGAAAATGTTAAACCTTATTCCCCCAAGAGTTGGAGAACACAGTACACCCTAAAAGAGATTGCTCCTTTCACTTTTAATCAATGAGATTACTTAATGAACATTTGTTAACAACACTGACAGGATGAATCATTTCCGTGTTACCCAGCACCAAGACAGGTGGCTTTTCTGTGGAAACAAGATACAGGTTTCCCTTGCTATTTGGAAGTTTACTTTATGCCACTTTGCTAAATTCTACCAAAGATCTGCACTGGTACTTGTTCTTGCTGATGGAAAGAAACTGAAAGAAGATTTTCGCTTTTATGAAGTGTTATTGCTTCTTTGCCTTATCCCATCATTTGGGCTAATGAAAGCTTTCATATAAAGCCTCTACTTTTAACATAACAAGCAAATCCTGCAAAGGATAGTTTCAGTATTTCTTAGTGAGGGAATTTCTTGTATATACATGAATACAACATTTCTTAAAAGATCACTGACAACTTAAGATGCCTCAAACTAGCTCTTAGGGAACTGGCAATGGCTAGAACACAAGAGCCTGGACAAGGAGATCTCGCGTGCTTCTTTGCACAAGCAGCACAGTCTCAGAAGATTCTACACCATCTGCTCCTTCCAGAGCCCTGCTGCCAATGCCCAGTCAATACATGTACTCAATACACAGAGAATGACACTGGATTCCACGTCCCAAATGCTGTGAGGAAGCCAGTGTCCAAGATGCCAGCAAAATCCACAATATAGTAAGTTCACTGTACGTTCAATGACCCATGAAAATACTATCCATCTAATAGGAATAGGTTGCTTCCAAAGCCAAAAATCTTTCTTCTTCTTCCAGAGGTAAACTAAAAGGAAATCTTCTTAACCTTATAATTTAAATGGTCCAACTGTATAGGTCTAGGCTTGGGGTTATCTGTGATGCTCATGTGTACCAGCCAATGGAGATTGGAGAATAAAAATATAATTAAAAAAGAAAAGGAAAGAACACTGTGGACAGGCATCACCTCAGATGTCCATATTGTGAATGAATTTTATATAGTGGAGCATATAGAATTTAGGGTATCATTTTAGAAAAAAATGCAAAATTAGAAATATTGATATAGAAGTAAATATTTACAATGATAAAAGCTGTATTTATAAATTTGAAAAGCCGGTAATTACGACTAACATTAGCCAATCCAGAAAAATCTCCTAAGAATTTTATCTGCTTAATACATCTTATTTTTTCTATAATTCTTGACATCATACTCTTCAAACACCTCTTCCTGTAAGAATTTAAAAATATCATTTTAATAGAAAGAAATAATTTGATCTTTTCTCTAGCATGGTTAACCAAAATATTATTCATTATTCATAATATAAAAATGCTTTCAATTTTGAAGCTGTCTTTATTGGTAATGTCCTTTTAACGGGTTGAATTGTGCCCCTCCCCAGAAAAATGATAGGTCCATGTCTTTATCCCTATTGCCTGTGAAAGTGACTTTAGAAACAGGGGTTTTGCAGATGTAATCAAGGATTTTGATATAAAATCGTTTTGCATTTAGGTGGGTTCTAAATCCAATGACTGGTGTTGTTATGGAGAGACACAGAGGGAAGCCATGCCAACATGGAGGTGGAGATTGGAATAATGCATCTACAAGCCAAGGAATGCCAAGGACTAAGAGCCTTCAGAAGCTGGGAGACCAGCATCGACTAGATTCTTCCTTAGAGCCTCCAGAAGGGACCAACCCTGCCAGCCCCTCGATATCAGACTTTTGGCCTTCAGAAGTGTCTGGGAATAGATTTTTGTTGTTTTAAGCCACCAAATGTGTGGTAATTTATGACAGCAGCCCTAAGAAACTAAAGCAGGGTGTGCCTCTAATCAAAGTATATATATACACATATAATATATGACTTGATTATATATATAGATATAATATAGAATTCAGTTTCAAGCTGCCTTCAGTATTAATCTTTTTAAATTGATACTTAACCAGTTTATCACAATGTCCTTATTGTAGTGATAATGAATTTTAGAGAATCTTTTCTGAAAGAGAGAAGTTCCATTTAACCCAAAAATCAATCATCTAGTCACAATCTTGCATATCTGACAATTTAAGGGAACTTTTTCCCTTACATTGGCTTTTAAGTTTATATTTGAGAGACAGAGAGAGTGTGTGAGAGCAAGCAGGGGAGGAGAGGGGGGGGAGGGGGGGACAGATGGGCGTTGTGGGGGGCGGGGAAGGGTTGAGGATCTGAAGCAGGCTCTGTGCTGACAGCAAAGAGTCAAATGCAGGGCTTAATTAAGGTCAAGAACCACAATATTATGACCTGAGTTAAAGTCAGAGGCTCAACCAACTGAGCCACTCAAGGCCCCTATGACTTTGTGTGTTTCTTGATTTGATTCTTCCTCTACCCCCTACAACTTGGGTTAGGCAGCATTGGATAAAGGATAAATTTACATAAATGTGTAACCCCGGTTCATACAATTTCTTTTGCAATGCCTGTTAAGTGGGCCCAGGGAACATAAGGAACATCCATGAAATAACTATACATAGTTATTTCACATGTGACATGTATTTTCAAAGTTTGAAGGAGTACCTTCCTTTCTGATTTTTAAAACCTACTTTTTGGCTCTAATGAGATTAACATGTTTGGATGGACAGGTTTTCCATACTCATAAAATGTCCTCACCCTTTTAGCTACTTGGTGAGCTCTCATACTTCAAATCTTATTTAATCTATTACCTTCTAGATATAGATGTGCTGTTTCAAAGGGGCACATGCACCCCAGTGTTTATAGTAGTGCTGTTGACAATAGCCAAAGTATGGAAAGAGCTCAAATGTCCACAAACAGATGAATGTATAAAGATGTAGGGTGTGTGTGTGTGTGTATACACACACACACACACATATATACACGTATATATATATATATATATGTACGTGTGTGTATATATATACACATGTATATGTATATATTGGCAATCAAAAATAATGATTATATATATACACGTATATATACATGTATACATATATACGTATATATACATGTATATGTATATGTATATATTGACAATCAAAAATGACATCTTGCCATTTGCAACATCGATGAAACTAGAGGGTATTATGCTAAGCAAAGTTAGTCAGAACATGAAATATCATAGGACTTCACTTATATGTGAAATTTAAGATACAAAATAGATGAACATAAGGGAAGGGAAGCAAAAATACAATCCCAACAGGGAAGAGGACAAAACCTAAGAGTCTTAAATACAGAGAACCAATTGAGCATTACTGGAGGGGTTGTGGGAGGGGGAATGGGCTAAAATGGGCACGGAGCATTAAGGCAGGCACTTGTTGGGAAAAGCAGGGTGTTAGATGTAGGGGATGAATCACTAGATTTTACTCCTGAAATCATGAGTGCACTATATGCTAAGTTGGATGTAAATTTCAAAAAGGAATAAAAGAAAAAATATATATATAAATATATAAAATGTCCCTAAATCTCATGGACAAGCTCATACTTTCAGAGCTATTATCATGGTATTTCATTATAACAAAATCCATAGCCCACTCCCAAGATTGTAAGTTCTTTGCAGACAGGGTCATATCTATCTTTGTAATTCCTTATGCCTGCATGGGAAACCCTTCAAGATATAGCTGTTTGCAGAAGCAAAGAGCTTACAGTGTAAGGAATATTGAATGAATTCTTTATTGATGTGCCTTAAGTATTAACTGAGTATCTACTATGTACCAGGAACTGTTCTGGGGGAGCTAGGGAAACTGAAAGAACAGTCAGTACACAATGTATTAGAGCTGAAGAAAAATAAGGGATTATCAGTGAGCAAACTGCATGAAACAGATTATAGAGAACTTGTAGTTATTAGTGATGTGAAATGCAAGTCCTATCATGGGAGTGGCTGAAACTGGGAAAAGAAGAATTCAAGATTGGGGAAGGGTCATATAAGCATATATTTAGAGTAAACCGAATTAAAATAAACAGTAGTAACGTAGATATTGACAGTGGGCCAGAGGCTAAATACTGGAGAAGTAAGGAAAAAGGAGCCAGAGAGTTAAACAGAACAATGAGGAACAGTATATGATTTATAGCCCAAAGACATGATATTCAAAGCTGGGTGTTTATTGTGTTTTTGGTTTGTTTTTTTTTTAAGGGATACAGACATAATGATTAAAAAAAAAAAAAACATTAAAATGAGGGACAGAGGAAGCACTTAGTGACTCCAGGCCCAGTGAGAGGAAAACAGGGAGAGGGCAAGGAGCCCCCCCATCCCCCGCTGAGAGATCCGTAGGGGAAGCAAGGTCCTCAGCAGGGAGCCAGATTAGATTTGAGCAGGAAGGCAAAAGCCAAGTACAACCTAAGAAACAGCACGTACAGGGAAAGGCATCTACAATAGACCATGAATTTCAGGAGACAGGATCGAAGAGTTTCAGAGGTAAGGGAGAGAAAGAAGAAAGACGGGGGCAGAATAAACTGATATGCTACGCCATCTAATGATTAAATTTTAACAGAAGATGACTTGGAACCCTGGGGTTTTGATGGTGACTCACGAACAGTAATAAAGGGCAAGATAACGTAAATCCTAGTGGATTTAGGGCAGATGATAGTGGTAGAAGCTGTGAAGTTAAATGCATATGGTGTTAAGAGGTAGCAAATAGATTATTAAAAGGACAATACCAGTGATAAGAGATCAGCACGGATCCACTGCACTGGTGAAGTCTGAGACCGAGTTTAGGCCCGGCGAGCCTAAGCCCATAATAATAAAGCCCTTTGCTTATGCATGTGTGACTCGGTCTCCCCGACAGTCTCTGGTTTTCAGGGACGATATTGAAATCTGGGCATAACAATGTCAACAATAGGAAAAAGTAACTTAAAAATCAGTCTAAGTATACTTTATGTTAAAAATATGCTATTTTGAGGGGTGCCCTGGGTGGCTCAGTTGGGTAAGCGTCCAACTTTGACTCAGGTCATTATCTCGAGGTTACTGAGTTCAAGCCACACATGGGGCTCTCTACTGTCAGCATAGAGCCCGCCCCAGGTCCTCTATCCCCCTCTTTGCCCCTCCCCCACTCTCAAAAATAAACATTAAAAATATTCTTTAAAACATGCTCTTCTGAATATATCACAGTTTTGAGTTCATCAGTGATTCATGCCCAAAAGAGTCTGTTTACCATTTCTCAATATTCTTATGAAGCAGTAACAACGGGGTCCTCCAGTGCTCTGACCATATTCTTAGAGTAAGTCATTGAAAAGCAAATTTCCACCCTTAAGATATTCTCGGGGAGGGGGGGGAAGGGTGTGTGGGTGGCTCAGTTGATTAAGGGTCCAACTTAGGCTCAAGTCATGATCTCATGGTTTGTGGGTTCAAGCCCCACATTGGGCTCTATGCTGACAGCTCAGAGCCTGGAGCCTGCTTCAGATTCTGTGTCTCCCCCTCTCTGACCCTCCCCTGCTCATGCTCTGTCTCTCTCTGATAAAAACATTAAAAGTTATTCTCAGGATAACTGGGCTGTTGAGGAACTAACCTGCCCTAAAATGAAGACTAGAGGAGGGTAAATACCAAGGAAGGCATGTTTCACAATAAAAGAGCAAAAAATGAGACTCAAGATTCCCCCAACATCTGGGGAGAGAGAGGGACACAAAACCTGAGAGACTACTGAATACTGAAAATGAAATGAGTGTTGAAGGGGAAGGGGGAGGGGGGAAAAGAGGTGGTGGTGATGGAGGAGAGCATTTGTGGGGAAGAGCACTGGACGTTGTATGAAAACTAATTTTGACAATAAACTACTTAAAAAAAAAAAAGATTCCCCCAACATCGAATCTAACACATTTAACTTTCTCTAGTCAGGACCTAGCACCTTCAGAGCATGGTCTATGCTAAAACTGTCTATGGCCAGCTCTATCTCAAGGGTGAATTCTTAAATCATGACAACATCCCAGCACAGGAAAAGGGTCTACCTTACCCCAAACTTATTTATTTTCCAGTTTCTACTGTTAACAATCTTTGTGTGTTTACTCTCGGTGGATGACCAAAGCCATTCTCCTAACAAGAGAGTGACCAACTGTAATAAGTTGTTACTTTTCTAATTGAAACTTTAGTTAACATACAGTGCAATATTGGTTTCAGTAGAATTCAGTGATTCATCCCTCACATTCAATTCCCACTGTTCATCACAGCAAGTGCCCTCTCTAATACCCGTTTCCCATTTAGCCCTTCCCCTCCTGCTACCACAGACCCTCCTCTATCAACCCTCAGGTTTCTATCATTAAGAATCTCTTGGGGCACCTGGGTGGCTCAGTCAGTAAAGTGTCTGACTTTGGCCCAGGTCATGATCTCACAGTATTTGAGTTCAAGCCCTGTATCAGGCTCTGTGCTGATATCTCAGAACACAGAGCTTCCTTCAGATTCTGTCTCCCTCTCTCTCTGACCCTCCCCCACTCATGTTCTCTCACATGCACTCTCTCAAAAACAAATGTTAAAATTTCACCCCCCCCCCCCCCGCCAAGAGTCTCTCCTGGTTTCCTTCTCCCTTCCCTTCCTTCTGTTATTGTTTCCTTTCTTAATTCCACATATGAGTGAAGTCATATGGTATTTATCCTTCTGTGACTTATTTCTCTTAGAATGGGCAAAATTACTATTCTTACCATAAGACACTGAATTACTGAACAAGGATCTTTCCTAAGAGGCATAAGCCTATGTGTTCATAGCAAACAGAGTGTCTCTTGGTTTTGAAGCTTCTTAAAATTTCCGTTATCTTTTCTTTTGGGAGGTAATAGATATTTTAAGTTTTTTTTAGGGGAAAAAAAGTGGGCCCCATGCCCCAAAGGGAAATTTGTATATGAAATACACAGTTATCTATATTATATACCAAAACTACCAGGAAACCAAACTATCCTAACACTCGACTCTTTCACCCGTATCCGCATCCTTGATCTAGCAGAAAACCCGTAATTTAAAAGACTTGACCTTGAGAATGCTACGTTTCACACTTATAACTAGGAGATATCTTAGACACTCTGCTGGAGTCCAGCTCCTGCAGGTCCCGGGTTCCCCCGAAGGATGACGGTGCAGGCCAAAGAGTGAGAGAGCTTTGTGTTTCGTTCTGATCACCAGACAGGCACCCCTGCCCATCTGGCAGGCGTCTCCACCTTGTCTGGTTCTCAAGCTTCATTTATGGCAAAAGGTACAAGGACAAAAAAGGGCAGTAAATGATTTCCCATAGATAAGTTTTACAATTTTAGCCACAGGCACTCATGGTGTCATAGGTATTTTTACAAAACCTCAGGTCTAGCCTCAAGGAAGTGACCTTTAACCAAGAGGCAAACAGCATTGTTTAGTAAAGGTCAGTTTTTTATGAGTAAGGGTCATTAGGCTGTTTATAACTCTAAGAGAAAGTTCCCAGAAAACAGGTTCTCAGGAGATATGCTTGCTCTCCTAGTCCCAAAGATGATTGATACATTTTATCGCAGTAGTGACTGTAACAAAGGCATTCAGTCCTAGAAGGTATTCAGTTATCCATATCGCTTAGGGGAAAATTATGTGTTGCATTGGGGTGTATCTAGTTTACTCATCTTTTCCCTGACCAGGTGCAATCACACCTCAGGGACAGGGCAGGGGACAGGCAGCTCCTGACACTAATCAGCAAAGCACTCTGTGGTTTGGTGCCCAAGCAGAAATGAAAGTTTCAAGAGGGTAGATTTTGGGAGCTGTCTGGGGGCAAGAGACCATGCAAACTTGCCGTACCCTCACCAGGAACTTTCACTCTACTGGTGAGTTCAAATAGCTCCCAACAACACTCTAAACTTGACTGATTGCCTCCAAATGTGTGAAAATGTATTTAAGAAGAGGATGTTGACCAGCTGTGATCAAAAGGACAAAACAATTAAGTTATAGCATGGTGCAGTTTAACATAGGAACTTCTCAACTTTATAGGTGATTAAGCGGCAAACCAAGATACTATCGATGATTACAGAAATACTCGGAGATCTTTAAAATATAAAAATAAAACATAAAAGGATACTTGAGATGCTCGTTATAGTCCTGAGCAGATGTAAAGGACTGACTATGGAAACACTTCAGGATCCAGTCAGCTTTGCTACGGACCTCTCAAGGGTAGAACTGCACTGGTATATATACCTTAGCCTATACAAGACACTTAGATTACTGAGCCTCAAGTAGACGTTTTGTAATCTTCCTGTAGTTCTTCATTTTCTCTGAACACAAAAATAATTAACCCGCCTTTACAGGGGCTCTCGAGCACATCCATTTAGTCACAGCGTAGGTTTTAGTCTAAGTAGTTAGAGTACCAGAAATCCCAAGCCAATGAATCAATGCTTAACCCTGGAAGACTGGTCCCAGTTCATGTTCCCCATCTCATACTTAGGTAATTGTGTTTTACTTCTGCATACAGCTCTCAGATTCAAGTTATTTAAGATGTGTAAGTGAATTCATGATGACGTATTAAGAAGTTAGAGAGTGTGGTATACTCTCTGCCCTTGATCATTTCACAGCCTCATGAAAAACTAGATCTATTCATGAATCACTGCCATAGGAAGTCTAGGAGGAGGCTACCTGGGGGCATCTAGGTGGCTCAGCCGGTTGGGCATCTGACTTCGACTCAGGTCATGATCTCACTATTCCTGGGTTCGAGCTCCACGTCAGGCTCTGTGTTACAACACCTTGGAACCTGCAGCCTGCTTCAGGTTCTGTGTCTCCCTCTCTCTCTCTGCCTCTACCCTCCTCATTCTCTGTATCTCTCAAAAATAAATAAACATTTAAAAAAAAAAACGGGCTACCTGACTATGGCAGCCCTTGGGAAAGGTATTCAGATTCCATGGGTCTCATGTGGTCTCATTTGCTTTGCAGAAGGGAACACAGTCACTGTCCTACTTGGATTGGAGAACCTAACACTCAAAAATTAGGATGGACAGAGATAGTCTGATCCAACTTTATTATTGTTTTTGAGAGAATGTGCCAGTGACCAAGTGGCAGGGGGGGGGGGGGGCAGAGAAAGAGAAAGAATATATGAATCCCAATCCCAGGAAGGGCAGACGGAGAGATGAGAGAGAGAGAGACAGAGAGACAGACAGAGAGACAGAGAGACACAGACACAGAGACACAGAGAGACAGAGACAGAGAGAGAGAAGCAGGGCTTGAATTCACCAACAGTGAGATCATGACCTGAGCTAAAGTCAGATGCTTAACAACTGAGTCACCCAGATGCCCCCAACCTTATCACTTTAAAATCAAAGATCTTATGCTAAAGAATATGAAGACTGTCCAAACAAGTAGTGACAGAGACGGAGTAAGACTAAAGCACAGTATGGGTCAGAATAAGCTGGTAGGCTGAACAAGCCACTGGAAAAACTCCAAGCCTTCAAGCCACCAAGTGTCCATCTTGATCATGCTACTCGTAGCAATGGGGCCCTGTTTATGGTCAAGTTCCCTGGCTAATAGAGTCTTCATTTCAACACATGCATCTATGGAAAGCCACACACCAGACCTTAGAGTTGTGGCCAAGGAAATCTCCATGATCATGCCTGTTAGGAGCCAGGCAGGAAGCGGAATCCTATCCTGTGTCTGAAACAATAGCCTGGTCATGATCGGACTAAAGCACAGCACATCCTCTTGCCTACCCCTCTTCGCGCAGAGCTCCATATAGGATACAAAACCTGAAGCCAGATTTCTTACCTAACTCTCCCAAATCTCATATTTTTTGTTATTTTACTCTTTAGAACTTTTTCCAACTTTCTGCAATAAGGTAGTGATTTGGGGACTGAAGCAATTTTACTACCATACAAGAATGCCTGGTGAAATAATATGTATTGTTCACCTGGTTGTTGCTAACTGAACTCTTCAACTTCGCCTCTGATCTAAACAGAGTAACCTATTCCAGACTGGGTCGTTCGGCAGGAGTTCTTGCATTTCCAGTGCTTGAAAATATGCTTTACCACTCAATGCTTGTCTAATTTAATGTCGTGCAATTCTTTGATGTGTTAAATATTCAGAAAAAAATAATCGAGGAAGATCTCAGTTCTTAAAGTTAGTCAAAAGAAATGTATTTATATCTGGAAAAATGTTTTAAAACAAAACCAAAAATTGAGGTTTACTAAGAAGAATGGCATTTGAATTAAGACATTAATAACCTATGTGGTTTATTCAAGTATACTTGTATACACATAAAAACGTTAAGAAGCCAACTTAAATTACTTATAGCATCATTTTTAAAGGGTCTTCTCGTGAACACTAATTTTTTTTAAACATTTAAAGTAGCCAATGAAAAGGGAGTTTGGAGTCAAATACAGTTGGAGAAAAGATATAAAACATAAAAATGTTTTTTTTACTGCAGAGCAGTTCAGACCGTTTAAAATGCTAATGGTTTTTAAATTTCAAAGACAGTGATAAAATATGCAATTGTTTCTCAAGTTTTATTCATCATGGAATGTTTTCCTCATAGAATTTCTATTAATATCATAGAGAATAAGCTTTTGGAGGACAAACTTTGGGAATGACAGTGTTGTAGACAAGTGGTCCTATATAGAAGTATGTATTAATATAATTGGGGACTGTAACTCAAGGGATCAGCCAACTGTATAACTGAGTTTATTCTCCAGAAAGTAAGAATTTTTCTAATATAGGGATCAAGCATAATTGGGAGTTTTAGCCAACTATTGCTAGAAAGACATTTTGCCTTCAAGACTATTTTGTTTGATACTAATATAGCTATAGTATGTTTTTGTTTAGAGTCAGCAGTTTTTAATGTAAACTTTCTGTATCATTCCATTTTAGACATGACTATTCAGTAGTATGAATTTGGATATTTTTAAAATTCAAAACACTAATTTCTCTTAACCGAATTTAGTTCATTTATATCTACTATAATTACTGATATATTTTGCTTTAGATCTAATTGTTTCTTCACTTTCTACTTGATGCACCTTTTCTGTTCTTACCTTCTTTTTGTACCCTCGATATTGTTCTCATTGTAATTTTTCCTAATAGTTTGAAAATTATAAACTTCAGGTAGCTATCATGGAAACTGTAGCAAGCATCTATCATGTATTACAATCTAAGGTAAATTTATCTTCTAAGACAACATATGGTCTGTGGATCACTAACTCTCCCAAGTTATACGCTGTGCTTTGTGTGACGTGTATACATGTATGTTTGTGTGAAGTTGCAAGGTTTTTAACAAGAATTATTAACTTAGATTTATCCACAAACCACTTTTGTGGTTCTTATTTCTTCTTCTATCTCAGGTCTTCTTATGAATAATTTTCCTTATACTGCATGTAGGTTATAAAAATTCCTTTGCAGGTCAGCTGTGACCAATTTTATGACTGCAGTAGGCAACCACCTTAAAACACCATTAATTCAGAGGTTTCCAGGACCACAAAAACTGTTTGAACCTAAGGTGCACGACCTCACGAAGAATAGTCTACCCTTGATTCCTCTCACTGTGTGAGTTTTGGGCTTCATTTCTATTTTTCTCCTTCAACGAGGTCATCAGCAATAAAATTCTAAGTTTTCCCAAATCCACACACACTCTAAGGCACAAGCAGTTTCCATATCCATTTTCTTTACCTGTCTAGGTTCCCGTATTCACTTTAGTTTGGGCCTAGTAATTTCTATGAGCTTCTTAGTTCTTCCATGACTTTAAAGGTTGTTTTTATCATTTCCCGCTTTTGACCGTTTTCAAATTGAGAGTTCAAATTACTAGCCAGCCCGTATCAGAAACCAGAAGCCCAGACGAGCACACTGAGGGGATGAATGCATTTGTTTAACACATATTGAGTACTACGAGGAATCCAAACATTGTGGGGAGCACGGTCAACTTTGATTGGACCCCTAGCTAAAGGTTTATAATCCAAACTTCATTAGACAATGCAAACTGTGCTGCCTTCTTACTCGAGTACCTGTTATCAAAAGCGAGAAGGCACCACAGAAAAACATCAGAGAAGCAATCGAGTCGTGTTTAACAGCACAGGCTCTGAAAAGCTATTCCTAATCTTACAGGCTATTTGACCAGCCACAAACTGATTATTCTAGGCCTCTGGCACCTCACTTACAGAATGGAGATCTAGAAACCACCTACTGCATTGCTGTGGAGATTACTACATAGAAAGCTCTTAGGTCAGGCATAAAAAACTTAAACCCCAATTCAACACAGTAGACTGAAACCAATTTTGCAGTATTCCCATGACTTTGAACACCAACAGCCCACTGAAAAATAGCAATGACTTTGTATAGCCTGAACTGGACATAACTTCTGAGGATTAATCACCATGCATTTTGTGTATTACCCCTACTTGACACCAGGCAGTGGGGTTCACCTGGTCCCAAACTAAGTATGCTAAATGTAAGTCTCTTGTTTGGGCCTCAGGTGGAGAGGTTTGGACAATCATACTAATTAGCTCACAGCACTGTTGTCAAGGGTTGAGTAATTATACTTATTAGCTCATACACACCATCCTTATTGGTCCAGGCAAGGTTCTTCTCTTTTAGTTACATATCCCCTTTTACCACCCTTCGTTTCAATTCTCCCTTCCCCAAAAGGACTTTTCTAGTGTTTTTATGTTTCCTAGAATTTGTGTGAATACCGGTGAAATACTTATTGGTGTTTATGTGATGAGCTGAAGTTTATAGCAATTCAGCTCCAAAATGTGTATCCAAAGGCCTGTACAATGCCATGCAGGGGAAAAAAAAAAAGCAAAACAAAACGCTTAATGACCTCACAAACACAAGTATCAATTTTGTGCCATCTACCCAGCCAACCAAGGCAGAAAGTTCAGAATGTTCTTTTATTTCTCCATCTCTCTTAACTCCCTTGACCAAACCCTGCCAATTCTACCTGCCTGCAAAATCCATTTCCCTCTCATGCCCACTGCTACTAAATTTCAAGTTCTCAACTCATTTCCTCACAACTGCATCAGCCCCAAGGATCTCCCCTTGCCCAGCCTAACCCCACAAGGCCAGAATAATTTTTCTAAGCAAGTAGTAGAGTGTGTTGTTTGTGATCCTAACGTAACATCCAGTAACTCCCTGTGGCTCACAGGACAAATTCTAAACTCTGGGTGTTTCTTGAGAACATCCTTTCCAATGCAGCCACAGCTTGGGATTCCCTTTCTCCCACCCCCTCTGTACAACCTCATCTGGAGTACTTGGAGGACCCAAAGGCACTGGGGACTGTTGCGCCTCAGTGATGGTGTTCGTGCTATATCCTCTACTTCTACAGCTTTCTTTCCTTGTACTCCAGGCTAATTCTTTTCCTTAAATTGTTCTAAAAGGCACCTTCACTGAAACCTCTAAGCCATCAACAGTACACCATCAGTATCCAGAAAAAAAGTGCTGTCTACCTCCACTTCCTCAGGACTGTGCGCAGATCACTGGCACTACATCGGTCAATTCCAGAGTTGGGATGGTTTTATGGACTGAATTGTGTCTCCCCCAGAAATTCCTGGGTTGAAATCCTACCCCCCAATACCAGAGTGTGGCCATATTTGGAGGTAAGATCTTAGGAGTTAAAATGAGACCATCAGATCACCTAATCCAACATAACTGATGTCCTCAGTTACATTTAGCCAGACAGGTGCAGAGGAAATTCTGACTCCTGGCTGTATCAACTCTTCTCTGGGTCTCCAGCCTGTTGGCCTGCTCTGCAGATTTTAGACTTGCCAGCCCCCATCAATCAATGATCTTATTTCTTAAAATCTGTATCTCTCTACATATGCATATAGACACATTTTATTTATGGGAGGATGTATATGTGATGCATGTATTAACGCTTGTATATATAGGGATACGTATATTTGCATGTTTATACATGTACATATTCAGTGTCAGATGAATAATATTGAACATTCAGTGACACTGAATTAACCATTGTTTTATATTTCTAATATGTATCAATATGTACATTACAGTAGGTTTTCCATATATATTGCACATACACATTTACTCAAAGATTAAACCCTTTAGCCAGTGTTGCTTCTGCTTGAAGGACCAAGATGTGGAATTCACAGCATTATTTACTCATCTGCTCAATATTATATGGTAAAGGGTTGGTAACAGACATGCAAAGTACCTTCTTAGACAGGTATCTAATGACAACATCCTTTAGTTTAAGAACAGAAGGAAATTCTATATTTTCTATATACCTAGCCAAGCACATACATAGGGATTTTATAAAAGATTCCATTTCTTTTAATCAAACAGCACTAAATTATACCAATATAATAGGGTCACTATTGATTTTGTTCTGCAATGTTCAGCAACTTTGCCTCCACAAAATTTAACGTCCTGTGAGTTTTATAAATGCCTAGATGAATCTTTGTTTTGTGCCTGGATATTTGCTAGGAGGCCAAAAGTAAAAGTTTATCCTGATAGAGCCATTATTTTAATTGTCTTAAGTCCTATCATAAACATATCAACATAACATATCAAACATTAACACTCAATTTACTAGGCTATTTTAATTTTTTCTGGAAAGTCACTCATGATAACAAGAAACAATGCATTATTGATCCCTGTCACCCACTTTAAAGCTATCAGAAGGGTACATTGACCAGAACTGAATTGGAAAGAAAGAAAACAAAAGCCTGCGTGTTTTGACTCACTTGCCTCTCCACTCTGATTTTCCATCCCCCTTATTGTTCGCACATGATTGTCCTAGCCCAGTGACAAGTTGAACAAATTGCTTTTTACTGCTTTGATTTGTACAATAACATGTTAATTGCAACCTTGAGCTCTTCTCTGCCCTATTGATTACATAATCACCTTCCTCCAACTGATGCTTCCCAGAATGTCAAAAGATGCCTGATAAAATTAAATACAAAAGGAGATCTTTCTCTGTCCACCTCTCTTCACGTAAATATGGTCCAAAAGCTTCTGTAACCTCAAGATGGCTGACGAGCCACAAGTCTAGTTTTAGAACTATAGTGGAGAGGGACGCCTGGGTGGCTCAGTCAGGTGAGCATCCCACTCTTGATTTTGGCTCAGGCCATGCTTTCATGGTTTGTGGGTTCGAGTTTCACGTCAGGCTCTGTGCTGATAGTGCAGAGCCTATCTGGGATTTCTCTCTCTCTCTCTCTCTCTCTCTCTCTCAGTCCCCACCCCCACTCAAACTGTCTCTCTCAAAATAAATGAACATTAAAAAAAAAACTATAATTGAGGGAAAAAAAAAGATCAGAATAACCACCTTTTTCTCCCCACTCTGGGAAGCACTCTTTCCACCACCCTTCTAGTATTTCAGGTGAGGTGCTCCTTTCCTAACCCACTGATACCCAAGGGCTTGATTTGCCAGGAGGAATTAATAGTGGTCATTCTACTAGAGAAAGCGGCAGCTGCACCTGACAGTTCTATGTTAGCAATGCAGTCACGTGGGGCACACCGAAGCCAGCCAACCTGGACCGCAGGGTTTAATCATATTACCTTTCATCTTGAAACAAACATCCTGCTGTTTACTGTTTACTCTAGAGATAAGATAAATGCCATACATGCCATGTACCTATTTGACTAATACTGAAAATACCACCATCCATATTGTATCTGTTACGTAGGCGACAGGATTTACATGCGTGTGACAACATTACTGTGTTTACTAATCAGTTTGCTTAGCACTATAATACCCTAGCTGTCAGAACCCTCACCGGGCAGCATTACTTATCCAGAATCTACCATGATCCAGGAATCAAATTCAGAAGGGCCTTTGACGAGGCAAAACTTTTATCCCACCTTCTACGCACCTATTTGATACATTTATCAGATAGGAGTGCCTTAGCCTTTTATTCAACACCTAACATTCAGTCTTTAGATTTTCAACCTCAGAATCAAAAAGGAGCTGATAGGAAAAAAAAATATGAAAGGACTGAGAAGTCCTGGAATAAAGAACTACTAAGTTAACAGTCCCTCTATTTTTATTGTATAAGAATTTTTAACCTATTTCTATGTGTAAGACATAGAAATACTGAGAAAAATACAGATCTTTAAAAAGACATTCCTATTTACATCCTAACATCACATATACCACTGCTTGATTACTTGTTTTCTTCCCCTCCCCTGCCTTCCTACCCTTCCCCAGAAGATAGGCTTGGTAAGTTCCTGTTCAAACAGCCTTATCAGAATTATTTGTCTACATCTTATCGATATTTACCAACTTCCATTTCTTGCTCCTTATCTCTTTACCTGATGATACATAAACCACAGTGAGCTGGCTTAAAACATTTTATTTCCCAATTCTACGGGTTGGCTAGGCTCAGCTGAAAAGTTCCTAGTCTTCTGTGGTCAGCTGAGTTTGCTCATATGATTGCACTGGGCTGGATGCCAGGCTGGAATGGCTGGATCTGGCTGGGTCTTGTACTCAAGGTTATTCCAATGTATACAGCAGTCTGAGTTTCATTGTATGGTGGCTAGATTCCCAGAAGGTGAAAGCGAAACCTAGGAGGTCTCTGAGGACCAGGCTGAAAAGTTGCACTAAGTCATTTGTCATGTCCTGTTGGTCAAAGGAAGTCTGTGGGCCAGCCCAGATTCAAAGGGAAGCAAAAGGACTCCACCCTCTAGAAGGGAAGGATGGCATACACAGACCAAGAGGGGAGGAATCGTGGCAATCGGCTTTGCATGACCTCAATTATTTATACTTAAAGTTCCAATAGATACCATGAAATCATGAGTAAACACACACACAACCTTGCGTGAACGGGGAAAACGGGGAGAGCCAAGTAGACAAGGTCAGTTGACAAGATGTAGTGATCAAGGAAGCAGGTATTTGTCAGTATCCGGAGGGAAGTCTAGCCGGTAAAGTACAACAGGATTGCAGACCAAGTGCAAGGACAGGTCAGCAGTCACAGAGCCAAAACAAAGGCAAGGGAATCCATCTTGCTTTAGCTGACAGCGTAATCGTGTATACCTATGGATTGATTATCGCTGGATGCTGTGTGCCCTCTGCACTGTTTTAAGCATTGTCTTCACTTAGTGCACTAAGGACCAAGGACTACATGTTTGTGATTAACCTCACAGGGAAGATACAGGCTTTGCAAAGGCAACTCCAGAGCTCGAGAAGCTGGTTTCTCGCAAGTTGTAATCCCAACAAGATTTTCTGTTACCCACAAGCTAAGCTAAGCATATGCTTAAGGCTCTAGCAAATGAGCAACAACAAAGAATTCTTTGGTAAGGACTGGATATTAAGAAATTGAAAATATACTTAACAATAAAGGACCTATAGGAAGAGGATTTGTAAAATCTCATCGGAGGATATAAGAGACCTCGGGAAATAGAAGGCTTTGCCACTGTGTCACATGGCAAGTCTTAATATACTGTAAGTTATTGTTTACATTTAGTACATTTTCATTAGCATTCCTATCTGTTTTTATAAATTGTATCATCTTTTTAAAATGACAAATAATGAATAGGTAAAAAGAATGAAAATACATTAAGCCATCATAATCAAATCAATATGGTATTAACAGACAAAAACAATTCAGAGGAACAAAATGAAGAATCCTGGAGTAGGAGGGAATACAATAAGAAGTTAATACCAGTGAAACATAGTATTTTAGTAGGGAAGATGATCGATTACTTAAATGGTTCTGGCACAGGAGACTCTCTGGAAAGAAATCAAATTAGGTGCCTATCCTGTATCAAATACAATTTTCAGGTGGATTAAAGGCTTAAAATATTAAAGAAAAAATTAGACAAAATATCTAGACTTTAGATTTATATAAGTTACAAGAGGAGAAACTCTTAAACCAGACAGACATTGACAACATAATTTAGACATTCTACTATGCACAAGATACCTGAGCAAAGTCAAGAGATAAATGGAAATATGAATATTAGAAATTTTAAGAGAATAGACTGAAGACTTTCAAACTACCAAAAATCACACAAAAATCCAATAAACAAATGGGCTAAGAACTGAATAGCCAATCCACAAGATTGAAAACCAGCATGGACACGGGACCTAGGAAAAGGTGATCACCCTCACTACCAATCAGGGAAATGAAAACAAAGTTATCACTCATACAGCCATCAAACTGAGATGTACAAGGAAGACCAGTCATTCCTTGGGTGTTCTGGAAGGCAAACTCTGAATGTGGATCTGTTTGTCCATCCTTTATTTGGGAGGTAATGCTAGGGAAAAGTTGAGGGAGTGAGAAAAATGAGAAAGAGAAAGCTGGTAAGAGGGGGTCATTTTTGTCATACTGACTCCACCCACTCGCCTGGGTAGTAGAGACTCAGTTCCATCAGGACCTCTTGAGAAGTCCAGACAAGTTCTCCCAGAACTGTCCTCACCGAAAAAGGAAAGGAGGCAAGGGCGCTAATCAATGAAGTGTGGCCCTGTCTTCCCAAGTTGCTGACACACACAAGTTTAAGTCCAGAAAAGTGTATATACATATATATGTATATATACATGTGTATATGTATATGTACGTATATGCACACACATGTATTGTGAAAGGATTTTGTTCGCACAGTGAAACTGAAGTTTAAGAAAACATATCCTAATCATACTGGAGTTTTAAAATTTGAATGAACTTCCCTGTACTTTTTTTTTTTTTACTATGCATAAAGAATGGAAAATAGGATGAGCTTTTTGGCTCTAAGAACTTAAGTAGGCCCTGTAGACAATGAAGCTGAGAGAGGTTCTGCACTTCACTGAAAATACAAAAACAGGTTCATGCGTTTAGTGAGACCCAGAGAAAGATTGGAAAGTTGAACCTAAAGCCAATGAACTCCTTTCTTTCATAGAGCACGTATTAACACTTTTGAGAGAGACCCGGACAGTGACATTGAAGTTTTGTTTTTATTTTTACAACGGGGGGGGGGGGGGGGCAGTGGAGGACAGATTGCAAAACAATAGGATTAAAGTGAGACACAAGAAGTTATCATTAATCTTTTGGAAAAGGCTAACACCTTAAGATTTATATGTCCTTATCTATTAATTCTGAAAATAATGACACATATCACGTATGTGCTGCCCATGAGGCAGAATGTCACTCATCGTTTGAAATGACGCAGTACATATTCCATTGTTTATCCTCAATATTTTCATATTTGGATAGATTTCAAGTATTGAACTTCAAAAATGAAAATTTTACCAGTACTTGGAATCCAACAAAAAGCTCAGGCTTTACTGAAGGGAATAGTTTGGGCTCTTTCTGAATTAGAACTTGGAGAAATAAAAGTCATCAAACTAATTTATGTTCACGTAAACAGAGATGGGGGTGGGGGGAGTCACTGCATGATTAGTTATTCACAGTTGATAGAATTACTCCATAATCTTGATGATGATGTTGGGATCTGGGAATCATTGAATTTCAGACAGACCAGGAAACCATCCACAACCTCCCTCCACCTTCTGTTTATGTACGCAGGAAATCTGAGACCTGAAGATGAGAGAATGTCAACATTTTGACTGAGCCCATAACTTTCAAATATTGTGCTACCATAACCTTATGAATTGGTCCTTATTATTTTTACTCTTATAGAGGAGACAGAATGTGATGGGAAAATTCATTAACCTAAGATGATATAGTCACAAAGTATTAGGACTAAGATTTAAACTTAGGGCAATCTGATACTAAAATCTCATTTAATTCTATTGTATCCTATTCATTCTGCCATGGAGTTAAGTGTTGTGAAATTGTGCCAGGTCAAAGAATCACATAGTGAAATTCTCTCTCTGCACCTGGCATATAATGTATAACTACATAGACAGTAGGAGAAAGCCAAGGACAGTCATTTATTACATAAATCGATTATACCAGCACCACATCAAGTGTTTTAGGCATAATCTTTTAATGCTTACACAATACACAAACGATATGGACTCTGACAACAAAACCGAGTCCCCAAAATGTGAAGTTTAAGATGGCAAGACGAAGTTATGTATTAAACCAAGACGCAGACTTTGATCTGCTTCACTCTGAAGCTAACCATTTGTTCCTAAGCTACCTCTTCTCAGTGAAGAAAATGTGTGTTTAAAACGGAGATCAAGAGCATGTAAACATTAAGTGTAACATGGTTAAGGGTCCTTTCACTTGTGTTCACAAGAACTTACTATTGTGATTATTATTCGCAAGCCTTTTAAGAGGGTCTTAATAACTAGGAATGTATTCTGGTTTCCTCAATGCGAACAAAATCAACATTAACGTCCTTCAGGGTGTGAAGGTTGTAAGAGGAGTCCCTATTTACGAAGGCCAAGGACTGACAGCACGGGAAGGTGAGCAACTGCGGGGACACAGCTTCAGAGAAGCTACAGTTCTTACAGGCGCTTTTCAAATAAATACCTAGTGAGAATGTATAACGTGAACCCTCTTCCATCTCCATTAGGGAATCTGTGACTTAGTAGTACTTGGGAACAAATGGATTGTTCTGGTGAACCCGAAGGAAGGGCAAAGAATATCTTCATTTTTGGCAAGAGGTAAAAAACAGACACTAAGCATGAACAGAGAAGACATGTAGAAATTTCCCCCAGGAAATTCGAGCTCTATTTGCTCATCTGTTGTCTAAGCCTGGGGCCACTTTCATCTTTCCCCAAGTCCTCACACCTTCTTACATGTACCATTAGCACCTCACTATGCTATTTGCTAATAACCTTTACTCACTGTGAACACCACTGAGCATTCTTGCTTCAGAAAGAACCAATGAAGAGAAACAAGATGGGAAAGGACAGAGAAGTTGCAACAGTGATTATCGGATTTTCTATGCAGAACTCAAGGGAGAGAAGAATAGGGCTGACAAGCAAGGTTGTATCTCTGACCACGTGACATTTATGCCCTCCTTGCGTTAACAGGTATTATCTGCAGTGTTCTCTCTGGGGCAGGAGAGGACTTGTCTCACTGCAGAAATAGGAAGGATGTTATTTATTTGGGCTGGTTGTCCCTTCATTCATCCAGAAGCCAGAGGCCCCAGGTAACTTAAGAAGTCCTATGATACACACACATCACTTACTCTCTTACAAATGCACATGCATGGTTCGTCTCCAGTATTCAGTAGTCTCCCTTGATCCGTGTCCCTCACTCATCCCCGCTCTCTTTCCCCCTTCCTCTCACCATGGACTGAGGGGGGAGGGGGAGGGGGGGAGGGAGTGATGGTCATGGTAGGGGGCACTTGTGGGGAGAAGCACGCGGTGTTATATGGAAACTAATTTGACAATAAACTATTATTAAAAAAAATGCACATGCAAGAAGTAAAATTAACCACTGTTGAAGAATTGTCATTTTATCCATGGCCGCCACCTTCCTTACAGTTCTCTTGGTGCATGACTAGCTGTGTAACCTTAAGACACTTCTTTGTACTTTGGTCTTATCTGTAAAATGGAACCAACAAAGGCATGCAGTAGGAATGTTAGGAAGGGTAAGTAAGATACGCTGTAAACACTTAGTATCTGACACAGGGTAGTCACTCAAAAGCTGTATTTCAAAGCCAACACACACAGACAAATGCTACCATGTTACAGATCTGTGCTTCTCAAAGCATTTGTGATGAAGGATCTGATCGCCCCTCCTAACCGGCGCAGCCAAGCCATCATGGACTCTGATTTCTGTCCGGCTGTACTCAAAGTCATAACAAGGTCAGACTGCTTTATAGGTTTCCAAATGTGTCCTCTCTATTTCTGTACAGATTTCACTGCAGACTAGTAAGTTTGTGAACCAGCACCCATCTATTCACCAGATTTTGAGTAGCACTTTCATAGAATATTCTGTCTCATAAGATAAGGCTAAAATAATGCATGCTCACCATTCTCTATTAGATTTCTTTGAAAGTATCCACTTGGAGTACAGGGGACTGTAGTCCATCCACGTAAGTGAAATGAAATGGATACGTCTTGGTAACATACATATCCAAGCCAAAGAAAAGAATTATATTCATCTTATCTGTCTCTATAATTGAGGCAAGAAGAATCTTAGGGAGTTAGAATTATCAAAAATTATCAATATATCAAGAATTATGTACCAGAGCCTCTTCAACTTGATATATATCTACTCTGAAGTGTCAATTCCTCCATCAGGAAAAAGAAAACAGTTCAAGCATTCTACATGGCTGTGTAATGCTATAAGAAAAAAAAAATCAGGAGAGTACAGTAAATTGCATCATTTGTCAAAATAGTTGATAATAATGCCACACCAGACCTGCACTGACACAGGCACGTAACTTATTACTAGTCCCAAGCACAGAACATGCACACAAGACTATTTTCAAAAGCACTTACCATTTATTCAAAGTGTTTTGAAGTGTAAGAAGAGGCCAATTCCTAGGCCGTCAGTATATACTTCAAGCCAGGCACACTTGAAATCACAAAGCAATAGATTTGACTCCCATATGAAAAATAGTCAATTAATTCTCCAGTAACTTCTTTATGTGCAGTAATGCAGAAGTAATATTTGGAGTTCATAATATTGCATATAAATTAATCATAATGAAATGTAGGCACTAGATTTTTAGCTTGTGGTTTTTAACAATACCACCATCCAAGTAAATACCTAGTATGATTTGCAAATTTAAATTACAGAACAGACTTCAAAGAAATTAAGTGACATGTTTCTCCACATGCAGTACATCCAGCCATGAAGCACAAAGTGAAGTTATTTTCTTGATACTGAAGATCTACCTTACTCTGTGTATGAGTTAGATGATCTTAGAAGAATCACGTTGACAAGTGTAAGACATCCTCTAGTTTAATATTCCACTCCATTAGTCCATTTTCTTGACTAACAATTTCTATTTCCGTGGCTAAGGAAGTAATTAAAATCACAGTGAAAATAACCAATAGCCCTACATCCCTACTAGAATGACCAAAAGAAGAACAAAAAAGAAAAGCAGTGCAAAGTGCAGGCAAGCATCTGAAACTACTAGAACTCACTTGCTTCTGGTGGGGATGAAAAATGGCACATATTTTCAAAGACATTTAGATGGTCTCTTATGAATAGTCACTTACCATGTTACACAGTAATCCCAACACTTGGGTCCTCTTCCCACAGGAAATGGGAACCTACATTTCTGTAGGTTCTGTAATGTATACTGTTGTGACTGAGGGAGAACTGTAGTTTGTATCAGACACCAGTAAAACCCAGAAGGTCTGCAACACTTAACTTTCTTAAAATAGGCAATTCTAAACTGCATTCAGTCAAAAACTGTCACAACTTGAAGATTAACAGATGTCCCCAAGTACAGACACGTCAAGAACAGGAAGGTGTATACCCATGGTGCAATGATGGAAGACAGAATCATTGCAGGGTATGTGTTTGTTTTGTTTTGTTTTTACATTTATTTATTTTTGAGAGACAGAGAGAGACCAATTACAAGTGGGGGAGGGGCAGAGAGAGGAGGATACACAGAATCTGAAGCAGGTTCCAGGCTCCAAGCTGCAGCACAGAGCCGACACGGGGCTTGAACTCACAAACCATGAGATCATGATCTGAGCCAAAGTCAGATGCTTAACAGACTGAGCCACCCAGATGCTCCTTGTTTATTTTTTTTTTAACAAGGGTAACAAATAGAAAAATCCATGTGTCAGACATTACCTCTAAGTAGTACGTTTCTGTCTTAAATACCAACACAAGAGACCGATTCATTTAAGAGATAGGTTTTTCATCATAATGTGAATTGCTCAAGTTCAAATTTACTTCAAAAATATACAGCACAAAACTAAATGAAGCCTTTTGCACAGACATACTTCAACATTAATCACTAACATGGATCTTCACAGATTACCAACTTTAAAGATGATCTATTATTCAATGATACTCCTGTCCTCAAGAACTATTTCTTTGAAATTACCCTCAGAGCTTCTGCACAGCCACATGACAAGAACAATCTTGATAATTAAGGTTTACCTTCACCAAAATTATCCAATTTAATCACTAGCATGATTTCACTGGACTCTGTCACATAGCATCTGTACAATTCCAAATGTAAAATTCATCTTGGAGCAGTTTGCCACCTCGCTCTGGTCTCAAAATAGATCGACCATGTAGTGGTTCTAAGTTCATAGTACCAGCCAAGAAAATTGCAGTAAAAGGGAAAACAGTTTTATTAAATACATTTTTGATGGCAGGGCAGGGTAAGGGGAGTAAAGCACTTAAGTCAGGCACCAAATTTAAGAGAAGTGCCCCCCAAAAAATCAGCTATCCAGATAAATAATGCGATTATATAATATTTTGAAAAATCCAAGGTCAATGTAAAAAGTTACATCGTGAACAAAGTATCAAATTTTAATTAAACCACAGCAATTCCAAACTTGCACTTGTGTGACTCACCTCACTTGTCTGAATACTCACTAGTAAAGAAAAATACCCCCAAATGCATATAGAACAGCAAAAGATACACTCAACATGAAATGGCAGCCTATAGAATGAGAAAATATTTGCAAAGCACATACCTGATAAGGGGCTAATACTGAAAATATACAAGGAACTCTACAACTCAGCAGCAGAAACAAAACCAAAAAATCCAATTTAAAAAGTAGGCAAATAAAAGGGACACAGGTGTGCTGTTTCGAAGGGACACAGGCACCCCAATGTTTACAGCAGCACTATCAACAATAGCCAAAGTATGGAAAGAGCCCAGTGTCCATCAATGGATGAATGGATAAAGAAGATGTGGTATATACATTCAAGGGCGTATTACTCGGCAATCAAAAAGAATGAAATCTTGCCATTAGCAACTACATGGATGGAACTAGAGGGTATTATGCTAAGCAAAATTAAGAGAAAGACTTCATTCATATGAGGACTTTAAGATACAAAACATATGAACATAAGGGAAGGGAAGCAAAAATAATTTAAGAACAGAGAGGGGGACAAAACATGAGACAAGTATGGAGAACAAACAGTCACTGGAGCGGTTGTGGGAGGGGGAATGGGCTAAATGAGAGGGACATTAAGGAATCTACTCCAAAGTCATTGTTGCACTGTACGCTGACTAACTTGGATGTAAATGTTTAAAACAAGTTTTTAAGAAGTGGGCAAACGACCTAACTATTTTTCCGAAGAAGATATTTTAATGGCCAACAGGGATATATAAAGGTGTTCATAAGTAATCAGGGAAATGCAAATCAAAACCACAATGAGATATCACCTTATACCTGTTACCATGGTTATCATCAGTAAGACTAGATAACAAGTGTTGGTAAGGATGTGGAATAAAAAGGAATTCTGCACACTGTGGCTGCGAATGTAAATTAGTGCAACCACTCTCAAGAACAGTATGGAGGTGGTTCCCCAAAATTCATACAGCCATGATCTGACCCAGCCACTCCACTTCTGGGTATACAGGCCAAGGAAGTGAAGTCAGTTTCCCCCATGTTTGTTGCAACATTTCCAATAGCCATGAAAGCAACTTAGGAGTCAATCAATGGACGGATAAAGAAAAGCTGATACACACACTGGATTGTAGAGCCATTCAAGAGAAAATCTTGGCATCTGCAACATGGATGAAGCTTGAGGCCGTTATGCTATGTGAAGTCAGAAACACCGACACTGTATGATCTCACATGAACTTTGAAGATCTGAACTCATAGAAACAGATTGGCAGTTGTTATAAGTGTGGGTAGGGAAAATGGCAAACGTGGTCAAAAAGGTGGAAATGTCTCGTTATAAGGCAAGTTCTGGGGATATAATGTCAAGCATGGTGACTATAGCTAATACTACACTGTATATTTGAATGTTGCTGTGACATAGACCTTTAAGGTTCTTATCACAAGAAAAACTGTGAGGTGATGCAAATGAGCTAAACTTATTCTAATTCTCAATATATGCCTGTATCAAATCATGATGTTGTACACCCTAAGCTTATACAAGGCTATATATTAATTATTACAGTAAAAGTGGGAGAAAAGGCTTATAGGGGAAGATTCTGATTACCTTGTTATTTTATCTTACTTTATGAAGCCAGGTGCCTTGAGTTGTACTCAAGCTGTTACAGGAAAGATCCCAGGTTGTATAAAAAGTGGGGGTGTAATGACTTCTCCAGTTCCACTGGGAAAGGAAATGTGGTCACATGAATAAAATTCCAATTCCAGCAACCTGGTCCCCAAACTGTGTAGTGCAGAATTTCAGCCTCTTGCAAGCACTCTCCGTGTAGTTTATATAGTCAAGAGCTACAACTTCCTTGTGGGATGCTTTGAACACACTCAATGTCAGGGCTAGAGAGTTAGACTATATATACATTCACATACAAAATTCTATTTCACATGCGGTGATCACCGGTCTCTCACATTTCCCCAAGACTTAGAGTTAGGGCTAGACATGGGCCACTTTCTTGACCTTACTAGGTGTTTTAAAAAACAACTCATTAAAAAAAAAAAAAATCAAAGTAGGTTGAATATCATGTTTGTTCCTTCTAGAAAATGTTATAAATCACATGATAGCTATACTCTAGCTGTTCAAACCTTAGCCACAAGTTCTATGCTGAGTCAATCTTGATATCTCTTCATCTCCTGAGAAGAATGATGAGGCCTTTGGAGAGGTACTGGGTTGGAGGCTGTAAGCATGAATGGGCTTTGGTTTCTCATTTATTTCATGTCCTTCCTGCTGAGATAGACTCTTAGGGTGAGTGGAGGAGCTAACTCACCCCAGAAGGGTAGTAAAAGGAGCGGTCAGATTAGCAGTGCTTCTAGTAAAGCACTTTGTAAACCAACACCAGTACTCAGAGGGTCAAGTACAGACTCAAGGCTATTGCAAATTATTCAGTCCTTTCATCTCACTTATACACATAATTAACTGAATTATTTGAGTCACTTTTAAAGGGTCATCCTGGGGTTAAGACATGCTGGTTTTGGAACCACAACATCCTTGAAATTCAAAGAGGTCTCTACTTATCAGCTTCCTTGATGGTAAAACTGCCTTGAAGTTCTCTAACATTATTGAGCATCCTATTGGTACAGGTCTGGTAAAGGACAATCTTCATTCCAAGGTCATGTTCCATGTTCAGTCTCAGAGCCTCTCTCCCCATCCAGTGCTCTTGGAGTTTGCCTGCCTTTGGTGGAAGCTACCATCTACGTGGAGGTTCCCCCCCCCCCATTAATGTATGGGCATCCTCAAGTGCCTGTTACTTGCCATACACTCTTCAAAAATTTTTCTAGCAGCCAGGGCACCTGGGTGGCTCAGTTGGTTGAGCTTCCAACTCTTGGTTTCAGCTCAGGTCATGATCTCATGGTCTCTGGGAGCAAGCCCTGCATCACATGGGGCTCTGCACTAACAGCACAGCACCTGCTGGGGATATTCTCCTTCTCATTTACTCTCACTCACTCACTCACAATAAGCTAAAAAAAAAAAAAAAGTTTACAGCAGCCAACCAAGCCAAGGAGGTCTGCTCTCACCAACCGTGCATTGTTAGAAATAAGCCACACTTGGCTAAAATGAACAAATCAAGAGACTATAGATGCTGGTGAGGGTGTGGAGAGACGGGCACCCTCCTACACTGTTGGTGGGAATGTAAACTGGTACAGCCGCTCTGGAAAACAGTGTGGAGGTTCCTCAAAAAACTATCCATAGAACTCCCCTATCACCCAGCAATAGCACTGCTAGGGATTTACCCAAGGGATACAGAAGTGCTGATGCACAGGAGCACATGTACCCCAATGTTCATAGCAGCACTGTCAACAATAGCCAAATCATGGGAAGAGCCTAAATGTCCATCAACTGATGAATGGATCAAGAAGATGGGGTATATATATACAATGGAGTACTACATGGCCATGAGAAAGAATGAAATATGGCCATTTGTAGGTAAGTGGATGGACCTCGAGAGTGTCATGCTAAGCGAACTAAGTTAGGCAGAGAAGGACAGAAACCATATGTTTGCACTCATAGGTCTAACAGGAGAACAGGAGAAACCTAATGGAGGACCAGGGGGAGGGGAAGAGGGAAAAAGTTGGGGAGAGAGAGGGACGCAAAACTTGAGAGACTACTGAATGCTGAAAATGAACTGAGGGTTGAAGGGGGAGGGGGGAAAAGAGGTGGTGGTGATGGAGGAGGGCACTGATGGGGAAGAGCACTGGGTGTTGTATGGAAACCAATTTGACATTAAACTATTTTAAAAAAATAAAAATAAAATAAAAATTTAAAAAAACATTAAAAAAGAAACAAAAAGAAATAAGCCACACTTCACTCCTCCACTTTTTGGATCTCCTTCCTTGTGCCTAGACACTAAAATGCACACTACCATCCTCCTTTCTCTTTCACTCCATAGCCTACAATATTCTGGTTTTAATTTCACATACTTTTTGTTTCAACCCAGTAGGTCCTCAGGTCTTTGTGTATTGTTTTTCCTTTTGCTCTCCTGTCGGAGACCAAGCCTTCCAGCTGGCGCCTGTCCCGCGGAGGCAGACGCAGAAGGGCAGAAGCACACAAAAGATCAAATACCGCATTTTAGCTGCTCCCCCGCCCCCCATATCGCTAAGGCAATGGCGGGGCATTTCATTGACTATGCATTTTCACCTACTGCTACGTAGGCCAGCTATTTGAATATCTCCACCCTAAAAGCATATATATTGACGCATTTCGAATAAACTCTCTCTCTTCGACTGACCGAGAAAACCGTGAGTGTCGTTGTCTTTACTCTGCGCGTTCCCTATTTCCCTCCCTCAGGTGAAGAACCCGTGACTGA